>JAQZBX010025171.1:0-22892 GCA_029593785.1 Cabassous unicinctus | reverse complement strand
CAAATGTTTGCTCATGCATTCTTTACATTTTCTATATTTGCAATACCTTGATGTTGGCCTTGACCTCTGATGCTGGGAAGGACAGCCATGACTCCAAGCAGCATTTCTAGCCCTAGAGGCTGGGAAATCCCTGGCCCAGAGAGGACTTTCATATGCTCACTGGCAAGAAATGCATATAGGAGCAGGTCAAAGGTCCACGAGACTTGGAGGACAAGGACCTCCCAGGCCCCTCCTCCTTAACTTATTAGGAGACATGCATAATTTTGGAAGTAAGACAGGATTATGAGAGATGCTAGGGATATGAAGAGTTTAGTCTATAGAAACCTTTTGAGAAATTTTAGTCCTTCGAGTTATGTTTGAGACATTACATCACCCACTCCTTTGCCAACCAAACTGGTCTCTGTCTTTAAAGTGATGCTCCAACTACTGAGGGGAGAGTGGTGGGATGTCCTAGTCCAAGGCACAAGTCTTTTTACAGGCCTGTCTCTCCCATCAGAATATGCCTTCTTGATCTTGATATTCTGGTATCTAGTGTATTACTTGATGGCATTAGGGGCGTAGATGAATAAATGAATGAAAGAACAAAGGAATGGACAAACAAAAAAGTAATGTCATTTTGTACACCAATGTTTATCGCATTATTCACAATAGCCAAAAGGTCCATCAACAGATGAATGGATAAACAAAATGTGGTATATATATACAATGGAATACTACTCAACTGTAAAAATGAATGAAGTTCTGATGCATGCCACAATGTGGAGGAACCTCAAAGACATTATTAGATTAGGCAGGGCCACAGGCCAGGGACAGTAGAGTGGAGATCTGCCCAGAGCTGGGACTCTGGAAGACTGACACCCCAGTGGCTGGGTCTCCCCCACTTGCCCAGTACCTACTCTCCACACCCCTTCTCCAGACAAAGATTCTTTTTGTCTTGCAGACTTCTTGAATTAACAGAATAGGACTAATATAAATATAAAAATTATCTAACCAATAGGCCTTCAAGTGTTTTTGATGGAGACCACATTAAGAAATATCTTTTACAGAATGTCTATACACATGGATTTCTAAGTGATACAAAGTTTCACAAAACAACCTGAACCCTTACCATGTACAGTGCACTCCAATATTTTTCCTTCTATTTCATTTTTTAAAAATTGCTGGCCACAAGTCACTAAATTGATTTCACCACTTGCTAATTAATGGGTGACTCCTGGCAATTTGAAAAGCAGCAATATAATACAATATTCCCACAGTACAGGTAAGAACACTGAGGCCCAGAGGGGCCATGGTCTGTCTGAGGTCACAGGGCAGTTTAGAAACAGGGCTTTGTCCAGAAGCTGGGTCAAAGTCCCTAGTCAACCAGGGGCTGTGACACGCACCTCCCTCCCCTCTCCCTCCCCTGTTTGGCCCAGGGTCCATCTCCACTGGCCCCAAGGACTCAGGCGCTTTCCTGCTCAGCTATTACCCCTCTTCTTTCCCATTCTCTAGTCTGTGCCCCCCACATTCAGACATTTTCAATCCCTGTGAAGCACAGGTAGCAGTTTCTTGACACCCAGTCAGTAGGGAAGCCCAGGGTTCAGTTGGGGGTGGAGGGCTAAGAGAAGGTCTGTGGGGCTGGGATGAACTAGCATGAGGCCTGGGCTGGTGGCCTGGAGTCAAGCTGAGAGGCCTGGGGCAAGGGCTTCAATTTCTCTGAGTTGCAACTTCCTCATGTGCAGAAAAGAAATAGTGAGACCAGTCCATCCTCCTTTGTAGGGTTATTGTTGGCATCCAAGATGTACCCATCACTAGCACCTGGAGCCCCAAAGGTGGTGGTGGAGGTGTTTGGGATCCCACATATAATGGCAAAAGTACACAGGAATAGAAGAGGGTTGAGCTTTTTCCTGGGCTGCCACTGAGGGCCCCTCATGGGCAGGCACTATGCCAAGCACTTTCCCTGCATCTTCTCCTTTAGTAGTCATCAAAAACCCAACGAGCAAAACGTTGTTATTCCCTTTTACAGATGAGGGATTTGGAAGCTCAGTCAGGTGAAGTCACTTGTCCAATATCACACACTCAAACAAAGCCTGGACCCAGCCCAAGCTGGAAGCCAGTGTCCCTGTCCATTTCTGACTACAAGCTGCTGCCCTGCAGCCAACCAAGGTGGCCATGGTGGCAGTGGCTTAGACATGGCTCCTGGGAGCTGCCAAAGAGACAGGGCCACCCATAGCCTAATCCCTGCCCCTTCATGCCCAAAGAGAGAATGTAGAGTCTCTTAGACCAGTGGTTTTCAATTGGAGCTGGACACAGAGTCACCTGGGGAGCACTGTAGTGGCCTGGGTCCCACCCCAGAACAAATTAGAATCTCTGGAATAGGGGCAACACTGTTGTTTTTTTGTTTTGTTTTTAGCTCTCCTGGTGATTCTAATGTGCACCAGGACTGAGAATCCCTCCCTTAGGCCTACAGATCATTTTACACTTTTTTCAAAGTCCTTTCCCATTAATGATATTGACCTAGCACATGGCAGCAGCTCTGGGAGAAAGGCAGGGGAGGAAGCACTGTTCCCTTTTAACAAATGGGAAGGGGGAAGGATGCAGGCTTCTGAAGTCATTTCTCAGTCTTTACCAAAGACTCCAGGGTCTCATCCCTTCCAATCCTAAAAACGGAAATAATTTCCTGCCCTCGGTGCACACCCCAGCCTGGCCCGTGGGCCCTCTGGAGGAGGACTGCCTCGTCTACGGAGGACAGCCCCGGCAGGCTGGAGGCAGAGCTGAGGAATCACTTGAGGTCAATGAGGGGAGCACACAGATAGAAGAACTGGGGGCCTGGAAATGGAGGAGGAGGGCTGGCCGGGCAAGGGGGCCTCAGGTTAGGGAGGCTCTTCCTAACTGGAAAGGTTCCCCTGGAATGATCCTTGCTTAGAAAATGGACTCAATCTGATAGGAATTTTCTTAAGATCCCAAAGGCAAGGAGAAAACAGGCTCATGAAAGAAGTTCCAGGTAATAACACGTGATGTCTACTGAGCACCGATAAGGTGACTACCATGACTAACCCCGAGTTACAGATTAAGTAACCTGCCCAAGTTCACTCAACTAGTAAGGGACAGAGTTGAGATGCAATCCAAGAGTTTGCCTCCAGACTTGCATTAATCACCCTTCTGCTCTCCCACAAATCTGGGCAGACCTTATTTCCAGGGGGATGAAGCTGCTGGCAGATTTCTCTCTATAAACAGGGAGCAGCTTCTGCCTCTGGTGAAAGGATGTGGATGGGGCTGGGGAAGAGAAAAGGGAATCTCCTCCTCCTCATGGCAAACACTAAGTGCTGGAGACATAGGCCTCTGGCCCCAGAGGGGTAATCAGCTTTCCAGAAATGTGCAGGAATTGCTCTGGTCCAAGTGGCTGAAACAAGAAGCTGTTACCAAACTTAAGGAGAGTCCAGGAAGCGTCTAGAATATTCACAGAAAGGAAGGAAGCAGATGGATTCCATGAGGAATTCTTGACTGCCTCCTCAGAAGAAAAAGCCACTGGTATCCCAGCTCCCATGAAATTTTCTTTGTGACAGACCCACCTGCCCAGAATGTTACAGGTCCTCTAGAGACTGGGAAAGTAAGGGCCTGAAGCTTGAAGCCTAAGCCAGCCCTCTGCCCAACACAGAAACTCACAGCTGGGCAGAGAAGTTAAGTCCATGAAACAGGGGTTCTGGTCTCCCCCAGGCAGAGGTCTCCACCTGCAGACTCTGCTTCTCATTCAGGGTGTCCAAGTGGCTTTGGGGATGGGAAGTGATACTTCCTTTCCACATTGGGCCCAATCTGCAACCCTGTCCCCTGAGCCCTCTGGGGCTCCAGTCTCAATGCGCAGCAGGCAGAGGATGCCACACTGCTTCGTGCAGGACACAGCCAGGCCTTCCTCCACCACCATCATTCCTAGCCTCAGCCCAGGCTGCTGCTGTACCCAGAGGTGGAATAACTGAACTCCAGCTGATTCCAACAAGAACCTTACATGAGGAGCTGGACCCAGAGTCCTCTCAAATCAGATCTAAACTCATATTGTGCTTGGCCAGCACACATGTAACACTGATAACTCCCTGGGCCATACCTGCCTACTCACTCACATTTATTTTCCTGTTTCCTCTGTTTCCTCCTCACCCCACAATACTACTCCTGACAAGTCCAGCTCATCTTCTGTGACCCAACGCCATCTACTGTTGAGGCTCTTCCCTATCTCAAACTCCAACCAGGATTGCTGTCCTCCTCCTTTCGACTCCCACAGCACTTGGTTTGTTTTCCTAATGCAGCCCAATTACAGCCCACCTTGGATGCTACTTACCTAGGAACTGGCATAATCAAACACCATCAGACTGTAAGCTTGTTGCGGGCAGAGACCGCATGTCATTTATTTCTATGTTCCCTACTATACCTAACATGGCCCTTTCACTTGGGTGCCTGATAAGTAAATTCATTTATCCAAGAAATATTTATTGAGTACCTACTGGCTGAGGAACTAGGAGCTGATCTAGGAACTGCACGGGTGACAAATGTAAGGGAATAAATGCATTCACCTGTCTTTCTCCACCTTTGTCCACAGTCTGTTGTGATCTTAGAATATCCCTGGTTGATTGAGATGTTGAGATCTGAGAGCACAAGGTCTCCACAAATCCCAGGCACCCGACACACTGTGGACCCCTAAGTAATGTACATAAGGCCCCACATGGGCAGGCGGGTTATGTGGGCCCACCATAGGTCTGAAGAGTGATGGGGTTATACCCCACCTCCCACCAGGGAGCACATGCTAGCCCACCTGCTCTCTGTACCTGGTTTCTTTTCATGGAGATAAAGAAGCCAATTTTGAAGGGAGCCTTAAGTTCATCTATTTCAAGTCCTTCATCTTGCAAAAGGGACTTGTCTTGGAAAACAAGCAGTTGATAACAAAGCTCAAGAGAAACCAGGTGCTGTGCTGCTTTCCTTTGGCCTAGATATGACATGAACCCATGTGGGAGCTCAGCTTGGCAGGACACAGTGGTAAGGCAACTTGCAGTGTGGCCTTGGTAGGTCTCTACCCCTTCCTGGGCCCCAGCCTCCTTGTCCTGCAGGGTATATGGAAGGATGGTCTAGATGATAGCTACCATCCATTCCCTCTTGCTAAAGTCTATGGAATCCAGAACTCTTCTTCTTAGCAAGCCAGCAATGCTGTATTTTTACAGGAGGAAACAAGAAGCAGGGGCAGGGCATCCATTTTTGCAGCCATCCTGTCCTGGTCTTTGTGATTTCTGAAATGGCCATCACTCTCTGGCAAACCTGCCAGTGGTCTTAACTACCATTCACAATATTTTACCCATTTGACTCCTGCATTGTTTGGGTTTGACATCACTATCAACCCACTAGGGCTGAGGACCCATGAAAGGTACTAATTAGCACGCTGCTCCACAAGGGTGCTATCTAATAAAAGCCCAGATCCTTGACAGTAACCACAGAACTAAAGAATCTGAATTTCTTGTTTTTCTTTTTTATCCTCCCTCCTCGGTGCTGCTTGGCAATCTATGGCACACCTGCTTCTGCTACTGGGAGGTTTCAGCTCATCAAGTTGCTTTCAAGTGAGCCTGTTGGTGCTTCCAGATATGCAGTTTACACAAGGAGCAGTCCAGTGATGCCAATGGTTTTCTTTTAAATCCACTTAAAGGCTGTCATTTCCTCACCCCTTCCTTTCTTATAGCTCTGAGATGTGCTTTTGTCTATTTTATTGACTGCTGGGCAAAAAAAACATTGAGAAACACGTGAAGCAAGTGCCAGCTGGCTTGACTTTACAGGTTGTGAAGAGTGTGTTTAAAAAAAAAAAAAAAAAAAGCTAACAGGGCAAAGCTTGTCTGTCTATCCTAGAGATCATAACTTCCAGCTGCGTTTAACATCTTGGCCATCACTCAGGACTTCAGTCCAAACATGGTCTGCCCCATGAACAACAAAGCCTCTTCTCTCCCACTGGGAATGTGCTAGAGGGACTGGGCATCCACTGAGAAAGAATGTCCTCCAAACAGAACTCTAAAATACCAGAATCCAGCCTTCAGATCCCCTAAGGAAGCTGTCCCGGCCCAGACACTTCCCTATAGGCTGGCCCAGAGGAAGCGTGGGTTACGGTAAGGATCCCGTGGAGAAGATGCCATTGCACTCACCAGCCATGTTGCACCTTCTTCTGCTTCTTCTCCGGGCTTGTCTGAGAACAGCACAGACAGTGTGGGGAGACTGTCGGGAGTGCCCTACCATTTATAGAAGCCTCTCATACACACCCCAATTAGAATTCTAATGAGGTGGGCGAGGCACCAGGTCATTCCTGTAGTGCCTGTCAACGTTTCACTTACGACATACATGTGACCCAATGGAAGGTCGTTGTGCTTATGAAAGATCAGCTTGCGGGGGGTGGTGAGACAACTCAAATAATTCACTTTTATGACATCCTGGAACTTACGGTTGAGGATATAATGCCATGATTTTCTCTCAGTGTCTCCTCCAGAACGATGGTGAGAAGTCCTGTCTGGGTCAAAACGGAATATCTCAGCAAAACCAGAAGCAGAACATTGTGAAGTTCTTTCTCATTATACACATATTTTAGCATTTTCCACATGCACAAGGAATACGAGTCACTCATCACAGCTCATTGTTCAGGGTGGCAGCACAGTAGAAAGAGTGTTTGATTTGGAATTAGAAGTCTTTGGTTCCCATGCTGGCTAGGTCCTGGGCCATCACAAAACCCTAAAGCCTTGGCAGACTCATTTTTGATTGGGGATAATCATGCCCACCTTTCTCAACTCACAAAGTTAGGGGAATAATCAAATGAGATGGTGCAAATGGAAAGTGCATGTAAGTGTACCACAAAGAGTTAAATCCAGGTATCATCCGGAATCAAAGGTATGTTTGATTCCAGATTTTGGGGTAGGGTGGTTGTTATGTGGTTTTCATCCCAGGTCTGCCACATACTCTGTCACTGGAGGATTACTCGGTGAACCTCTTGGTAAAAAAAAAAAAAAAGAAAGGGTGGTGGGGTGAGCAGGCTCTGATATATATATATATATATATATATATATATAAACAAATATATTTTTTGTTATATTTAAAGAGAGATATTTCTCAAAAGATCCTATTGTGGATCTTTTCAGTATCAAGTATCAAGTTTCCTGTGATTAGCAAGAAAGGTGGGTTTTGTTTATTTGTTTTTTGTTTTTAAAATCATGCTTCAAGGATTCATAACAGACAAGAAAGTTCTCAAAGTTGAGCAATGAAGACTTAGCACCACAATGGCAAGTTGGATCTTTAGGGAGAAGATAGGAATGTTGGACCTTAAGAAAGATGAGCTAGAACAGGGAAGTGGGATAGAAAAGAGGAATGAAATTTTCTCCTTCCTCTGGGCTCCCATAGCATCTTGCATTTTTTACGAACCCTTTTCCTCTTTGTATCACAAGGCATTGATTGGAACTATCTGTTTATGTCTATCCCCATCCCTAGATTGTGAACTCCTTGAAGGTATGAGCTGCATATAATCCATATCTTTGTCCCAGAACTTAGCAAAGGACTTGGTATATGGCAGGAACACATATATTTTTGGATAAGCGAATCCATCAGTAATAGCAAAGAGGGAAAAACTAACTACCATTAATTTAGTGCTCACTGTGAGCTAACCACTGGCTAACCACTTTACATACATATTTCCATTTCTCATCTTCATATCAACACTATGACACAGATTAACCTACCCAAGTCTATGCAACCAGAGAAAGACTTGAGATTCATGCCCAAAAGTAAGTGACTCCAGAGCCTGTTGGCTTTGCCTCTAAGGCCTGCTGCTTCCATGTGTGGTGTGAACTCAGCTTTTCCCAGGCCTCTGGTGGTGATAAGTGCCAGGCAGAATGTGAGCGCGTGTTGTCTGCACTGGCAGATGGCCAAGAAGACAGCCCGGGGCAGAGATGTGTATGGCACAGGGTGCTGGCTCCCAATCAGGAGGTGTGAGTGTGGGTCCTGATCCCTGCCGTGGCATAGCTGTGACTCTGGGCAAGACCCTCATTATGCCGAGCCAGGCATTCTGGGAAGCCCAGAGCACTGCTATGTGGCTTGAATGGGATGAACGATTTGCAAGTGCTCCCTAGTGTCAAAGAAAGGAGGGGTTTTGCTTATCATTATTACTGGCCTGGGAGCTGTGAAGAATTGGACCTTGGGCATTCCTTTCAGCGAAGCCTTTGGAAAGGAACCCTGGGGTCACGTAGACTTGGGCTCTGCCAAGTCACCTCGCCCCTTGCAGCCTCCATGCCTTCATCTGTAAAATTGGGGTAGAACTGCTGTGAGAATTAAAGGAGACAACACACAGAAAGTGCTTACACAGCATCTGGCCCAGCTCAGGGTCGCACATTCATATTGATAGTATCTGTAACATACCACACAGCCCTGTGTGTCACAGATTATGCAATGAGACCCACAGGCTTCTACAGGGACGAATGACCACTTTGTCTTCCCTCGGAGGGGTCTGTGGCTGCTCCGTTATGAGCTCAGTGTGGTGTAGTAGAAAGATGCCTCAAGTCAAAATCAGAAGACTGAGGTTCAAAGCTGGGCTTGCCCACCGTGTGACCTTGGCCAAATCCTTTTTACCTTTTTGAGAGTCAGTTTCCTCATTATACCTCACAGAACTGTAGTGAAGTTCAAAATCATAGGGCAATTGTGGCTATGAAGCCCATGTAGACGGGGAAGTACAACCATAAGGAGCAGCTTCCCCCACCCTTCCCTCCACTGCTACTCCAGCCAGCCTGGCCTCCAGTCTGTTAACTGACAGTAGGCAGGGACCGCCTCTATCCCAGTCCTGCCCTGAGTTGACTTAATGTTGGCTGCTGGTGGATTGCACCACGGCTGCAGTCACAACCCTGACCTGCAGGTGGATTCTAATTTGCATGCTATGTCACAATTTTGGCTAAATGATTTTCAGTTCCTGGGTGGAGTCACCCAACTACATGCAGGATGAAATTTCTGCTTGGTTACACTCTGTGCCTTGGACTCCAGTTAAGATGGAGCACACAAATGTGGGCTTTTCAGAAGAGAAGCTTGCCTTTTTTCCCTCAAATGAAGGGATTTAGGGTTGCTGAAGATTTCATGACATATGTAGTGGCACAAGATCTTAGACTTGGGGGGAACTTGAGAAGTTCCCAGCACAAGAATACCCTTTCCTGATGAATTTCTCTTGAAAACTCTAGCAATAAGGAATTTTCTTCTCTCAAAGCAGCCCATATCTGTACTAGACAGCATTGGCTATAACATTCGTTTTTGGAGTGATTCTGTTTAGGGTGCATCTTCCCTCGTTTCCATATGAGCTTCATAAGGGTAGAGGCTTTCTCTATCCCCATCACTTCTCCATGCCCAGGACCTAGCACTGTGCCTAGAGAAGGTGGTAGTTTCTCAATAAACTTGGGTTAGAGTGCATTGAAAGCACCAGAGAGTTCTTCCTCATTTTATCTGGAATTTGTCTCCCTAGAGCTTCCTACCCACTGACCCTTACTGCCCCCCAACCCCTTGTTGGAACCACAGATATCATGTTTCTTCCAAACAATGATCATCTTCTCCCCCAAGTCTGGCAAACACTCCCCTCCCTCCTAATGAGGCTTCTCTTTTCTAGGTTAAACATCAGTTTTTTCAATCATTCCTGATGAGTCATGACTTGGAGGCCTCTCACCATCTTGGTGTCCCAGTGGATCAGGCTACTCCCCTCCTCTGAAATCTTTAACGGCCCCCCATTGCCCATTTCAGCTCCAATAGCTAAGTTTGGCATTCTAGGCCCTCCACAATATTTTAAACCTTGATTCCATTATTTTCTACTCTTCCTACGTGAACTTTCCTATGAAGCATTACGTGTCTAAATTTTTTTCCTAGGGCCCCACAAGATTGTCCCTGTTTCAACACCTGCTCATAAAGTGCCCCTGCCTGGAACACTTTCCCTGTTCTTAATGTGTCCAGGTCCCATCACTATCAAGGCACAGCAAATCTCCCCTCTTCTTGATAATTCCAGTGTGTGGTGGAAAGAGGATTCATAAGGAAACAAGCAAAATGAGGTGTAAGTCTCAGGGATGCATTCTAATTGACTGAACTGCCTCAGGCAAATGACTTAACCTCTCTGAGCCTCAGGTTTTTTCTCTGCAATATGGGTTTAATGCCACCTGCACTGCCACCCTCCAGGGTGTTTTGAGGAACCATGAGACAACATATTGTACAAGTCCCTTGCAAATGACACAGTGCATTGACTTCCCCATTCACATGTCCCATGCTGTGCATCGGGCATCTAACAGAGCACCATCTACATCTGTTAGAGCCATTTCTACAAATACCCTTGGAGGGTGGGCCCTTCGGGAGGGAAGTATGCTCATCCATGTGACTACTCCATTTCCTGAGGGCTCACAGTGGAGATGCCAGGCTCTATGCTAAGAGTTTTTTTTTTTTTTTTAAAGATTTATTTATTTTATTTATCTATCCCCCCCTTGCTGCCCGCGCTGCTGTGTCCACTCGCTGCGCGTCCTCTCTGCATCCGCTCATCTCCCCCTCGCCGCGAGGTCCCGCCGCATCAGCCCACGGCGCCGCGCGAGCCGGCCCGCCCTCACAAGGAGGCCCCGGGAAGAGAACCCAGGGCCTCTCACATGGCAAACAGGCGCTCCATCCACTGAGCCACACCCGCTTCCCGCCGTGAGGTCGCTGCATCAGCCCACTGCACAGCTCAGGCCGGCGTGCCCTCACAAGGAGGCCTCCGGACACGAACCCGGGCCCCCCACACGGTAAACGGGGGCCCCATCCACTGAGCCACCCCCGCTTCCTATGCTAAGAGTTTTAAATCAGCTAACTTTTAAGCCTCACCGCAACCCTAAGCAGTAGGTATTACTCTTTCCATTTTATAGATTAGAAACTAGAGGCTTAGGGAGGGTACCTTGACAAGATAACCCAATAACAAGTGGTAAAACTAATGGCTGAACCCAGGTCTGCTATCCTGCACTTGTAACTACTATGCTGCCCTGTCTCTAGGAACTCTCAGGTTCAGGAAATCTCAGCCTCAGCAAAGCTCACAACTGGGTCCTTTGTTCAGGAGACTGTTGTTAGTGACACTGGTGATGAGGATATTAATAATTCAGGGATGAACAGGAAGGCAGGGCCCCTCAGGGATAACATCAAAGGCTCAAATCTACTCCCACCAAAACAAGCCAACAAAAGCAAACCTTAAAGGAAGAGTAGATGTCGGAAAGTTCCTAAGAATTCACATCGACGATCCTTCGTTTGACTGCCTGCTTGTGCTGTGTAAGGCCCGGTGTGAGCACTGGGAGACAACGGGCCCTCAGAAGCTTACCCTCTCCCAGAGAAGACCAGTAGCAACAACAAAGAAGACAGAAACAAAAGAACAAAAAAGAGTGCCAAGAGAGTTCAAAAGGAATGTATGATTCTCATCATGGAGATAAGGAAGGGCTATTTATTGAGGAAGAGGCAATTCAGATAATCCTAAAGGAAAAGACCATAGAGAGGGGCATTCCAGAGGAGGAAAAACATGGCGAAGAGAGCAGCCCATCCTGGGAAAACTGTCAATCAGTTCATTTGGCAAACATGGCGCCTGGGGACAGTAGGGGCAAAGGCTGGACAGGCCCGGCTCCACCCAGACACAGCTGGGGACACTTAATCCCCCAGCATGGGGGAGATAAATCAGTTGGTGGCCTCTGGAGGGAAGTATTGATTTACTTTGACATGCTGTCATTCAGCCATCTGTGAACACACAGCAGAAAAACCAGAGAGAAAAAAAGAAAGCACAGCCCACCATTTGCACGCGGGAACATATTATGACAGCCAGCAGTGGAAGTACACTAGAGAACGGGATTGACAAAGGGCAGGTCACTGTGATTTTGTAACTTCTCAGAGAGGAAATGGACCAGACAGGTCACCCAGCCCAACCCTTCACTTTACAGATGAGGCAAACAAGGCCTGGAGAGAAAATATTGGCCTACAGTCACGGAATAACTGACCTGAATTCCTCAGCCCGAAGAGAGTGCAGAGATCATTCTGTCCAACTTCCTCCTTTTACAGATGAGAACACTGAAGCCCAAATCACTTGGAACTAGAATGTAGGCTTTCCAGCTCCCCAAACCCTGCTCTTTCTGCTCTGCTGTTTTAGTCACTTCTTTTTCTTTTCTGGTTGAGAAACACTTCTCAGTTTAGAAAGCCTGATGGGGCTGGGCATGTAAGATTAAGAAAATAGTTTTCAATGTTTTCAAGAGCAGCAAACATTATTAACATGGTGGAACATGTGCACAACATTCACAAAACTCTTTATATTTACCATCTTGCTTGGTACTTATAAGGCTTCCACGAATCAGATGCCAGAAACAACTGCCATTTGACAGGGAGGAAACTGATGTCCAGATAGATTGTGTGTCTTAGCAGGGGCCAGACTCAGATCTAAACTTTTGGATTCTAGAACTCTTGCTCCTTCTACTACACCTCATGCTAAACTCTAAAAATAAGTGGGTTTCAGGGGAAAAAAATGTTCAAAATCCCGTGGGCTGCACACTTTATAAAAACTTGTATGTGCAGTGCTTTGCTTTATTTCTGCCATCTGGCATAATAGAAGCCTCTTGAGTATAAATGTGATTTATTAAGAACACACAGATTTGAAAAGGGGTGAGGGGCTGTCCAGGGGAGTGTGATCAGTGGGGGGAGGTACAGGTTGGGCTGGGAGTCTGATGACCACAGAACCTCTCTGGCCCTGGTCCTGCCGCTCACCCACAGGCAGACTCTGGATAAGGCGCTCCTTCACAGGGCATCTTCATCATCTGCAAAAGGCAGGCAGCACCTCCAAACTCCTTTCAGCCTTAATGTAATAAAAGGACTGGGGGAACTAGCTTATACAGATCCTGCCTCTAATCTGGACCTCTCCTATCACATCTGAAGAATAAATGGACTTTCCGCCAAAGTCTTAAAGGAAAAGACAGACCAGATGGGGGAAGAATTTCTTCTGGATCCCATTCATCTATCCATCCAATATTTACCATGCCCACTATGTGCAAGGCTCTCTTCAGACATTTTGGGAAATTAAAAAATAAATGTACTTTATGGAGGGCAGGAGGGCAATTTGCATCAAAACCTATAAAAATATACACATGCAAATGCTATATACCAGGATGATCCATATACTTTGTTAATAAAAAGTAGTATTTTAGAAAAAATGTAAATGTTTAGTAATAGGAAATTTATTAAATTGTGGTAGATCAACACATTATTTATGCAGATATTTAAAAAGGATGCTGTAGCTAGCTTAATTATTTGACATTAAAAGGTGTTTTTGATATAGTAAATGAAAAACAAAATGGTAAGAAGGAGTATATTTTAATAAAAAATATATGTGAATGTGGGAATGGATGTAGTTCAAGAGGCTGAGTACCTGCTTTGCATGTACGAGGTCCCAGGTTTGATCCCTGGTACCTCCTAAAAACAAAACAAACAAATGAAACAAATGAAAATCCAACTCTCATTAGGGAGCAGATGTAGCTCAGTGGTTGAGTGCCTGCTTCTCACGTACAAGATCCTGGGTTCAATCCATATGTGTGTGTGTGTGTGTGTGTGTGTGTGTGTGTGTGTGTAAATGTGATTCATATCTCATACTTGCTCTCATAGAAAATAATCTGGAAGGCTATATATGCATGTTAAAAGTGATCTGGGTGGTGCAATTAAAGGATAATTTTTACTTGATTCTTTATGTAAATCTATAATTTCTCAATTTTTTTACAATAAGCATATATTTTTATAAACAGAAAACAATGTATTCCATTTTAAAGAATATGATTAGTGCAGAAAGATGTTGATATACTGCAATATAAAAAGTAGATGGGAAAACTTTATGTATAGTATGATCCAATTTTGGTAGACATTATTTGTTTATAGCAAATATAGGAATTTTTAAAGCCTAAAATGCCATAAAGCAACATACAAATGGTGGGGGGCATATATAGGAACCCTGTACTTTTTGTGTGATTTTTCTGTAAACCTACAACTGCTCTAAAGAAAAAACATTAAAATACAAATAGTTTGTATATCTAATTTTGTTTTCCTGTATTTTCTAGTGTCTATAATGAGCATGCATAAATTATACAACAAGAAAAATATTTTTATTTTTCTAAAAAAGTTTTAATAAAATAGAATCCCTGCCTTTAACAAGCTGACAACCTAACAGAGGAGATGAGAGTAAAAGGCACATGACTAAAATATGAAATAACATATAAATACTGTAAGTAGCAAACAAAATGGAATGAGATAAGATGGCAATAAAAAAAAGATTCATGGAAGAGACAACATTTGAGCCATGCCTTAAAAGATAGGTATGAACCAACAAAAATTGGGGGAAAGGACATTATCGGCAGAAAAAAGAAACAGCAAAGTTTGGGTGTTTCCAGGAAGCAGCACATAAAAAGGGTCTTGATTACAGATGATCAACAATTTCCTATTAGCCCAGCCTGCCATACTTACCTAACCATCATGCTTAGTCATGAATTCTTCAATCTTTTCAAATAAGATAGCTACGAAAGAGGGCAAAGGGAGTATTTTCCTTTCTGAATTGATCCTATTATATCCTGAGTGAGGTAATTGAAAATGGACTCAGCATGAGAGGACTTCTTAGTGAATTATTTTATTGTCTGGGTTTTGGCTATTGAATGGATTTGATTAACAATTTTGGTCTTCACCAAATTTATCCAATACTACAGGTTCTTTAATTCTCAAGGTCAAGATAGGAATTTCCCAGCAGCAGATTTAGATCTTTACCTCTCTAAAGAAAGCTATAAATTGAAGTGAGCCAGGGCTTGTCCTGGCACTAAAAGGCTTTTATAACAATGAACTTAATAGCTTTAAACTGGAAGGGTGACTTGCAAATGATGCCCTACTGGAAGAGAGTCTGGAAAAGAAGGGAGGGAAGTTCTGAGAAATGGCTCTGTTCACCTCTCTGGAACGTGACAATCTGGAAAGTCCAAACAGAGCTCTTTGAGATATGTTAATATTCATAGGACTTGTGCACAGGGAACGGGGGAGGAAATGGAATTATTCAGTCAAGTCAACTCCAATTCAGGGCCAAACAGAGAATTTCCTAGTCACTGTCTGCTTCCAATAGTCCCCAAACACTTGGCCTATCTTGGTCATCTGCCCTATAGCAAGTCTATTAGCAGGACTTCCTTTGGCTCAGAGACTCTGTCCCCAACCATTACATTTGGGTGAAAATGAAACACTCAATTAGGTACCTGAAAAATTGGGTTCTAGTCCTGGCATTGTCACTAACTCACCTGGAGACTTCAGGAACATTACTTTACCTCTGTGAAATGAGGGGTTTAGATAAAATGAGTGGGTCTCAACCCTTCCTTCAGCCACCACACCATCACATCGTCTACACATACTCATCAAAAACACCTCTCATTAGAGCCAGTGATTGTCAACTAGTGTAGCCACCTCTATCCATTCTCTGAGCCTCACTGAGAATCTCAGAGGAAGATGATCTTACTTAACATGTTTTTCCCTTAAATTTTAGGATTCTAGATTTAAATGATCATCAACAGAGCCTTGAAAAAATAGACACATAGACAATTATACTTTTCTAATATCTGAAAAGTTGCTGACAGTGTTTTTTCTCAAGGGAGAGGACTTTTGAGCCTGATGGATAAGGAAACAAAGAGGCTGACTCTTCTCTGTGCAACCATTGATTTTTTTAAAAATCAATTTTAGGAATTTTGTTAGGATTTATTTTTTGGCTACATGTAGCTGAGACCTGAGGAAGAGTGACTTAAACAAACAAGAGATTTTATTTTTCTTGCTACATAAAAAGTCTGGGGCAAGCTGTCCAGACCTGGTCCTGTAGTTCTATACTGTTATCAGGGAGCCAGACTCCATCCAACTTTCTGATCCACCAACCTTAGTTTGTGACCCTCAAACCTCATACTCACAGATAGCTGCTATACCTCCAGGCAAGACCTCTGTGATCCCAGCAAGAAGGAGTAAGGGTAAAAAGCATGTGCCAGGTGATTTTGGCCCCTTTTAAAGAGCTTCCTTGGAAACCTATTCTAGCAACTTCTGCTTATATCTCATTGCTCAAAATTGTGTGACATGACTACCTCTAGAAACAAGAGAGGCTGGGAAATACAGTTCTTTTTTTTTACTAAATACATTGCCATCCCATACAAAATTGGGGTTCTTTTAGTAGGAATGTAAATAATGGATATGAGATTGGTAATTAGCAAAGTCTGTCATCATGTATTGTCTTTTTGAAAAAAAAAAAAAATATATATATATAAGGAAAAAACAGAATAAGTTTTGAAATGAGGGGAGAAAAAGTCACAAATGTGAGAGGTGGGACTTCTGGAGTGGTGGTATGAACTCAATGGACCCTCTTCCCACTGAAGCAAGCATTTAACTAAAAACGAGGGGAAAAAAATCTAAAGCTTCTGTAAATTGTTCTGTGGCCACACAATAAACGGAAAAATATTTATTCAAGAAAATCTACTAAATTTTAGTAAGAACAACAAGAGTCTGTGACATTTGAGTCACATCCCTCTCCCACCCCACATCCCAGCTCAGTGTGATGAAAGTTCAAGGAAATGGGACTTCCTCTCTCCTCAAGTCCCAGATTAGGGGCTATGGTTTTACCCTAGGAGGGATAGACCACCAGCATCTCTCATCCTCCCACCCTTATCCAGCTCAAGTTGCAAAAGCTTTATTCTAGGCAGGCACAGCTAAGAAGACTGGGCTCTCTTCCCCGAGCTAGCCCCATTTGTAGAATGAAAGCTCCATGCTAGGTGCAGCAGGCCAAGAAAATGGGCCCTGATTGCCCTTGCCCCATCTTCCTCATAAGGCAGAGGTTCCATGCCAGGAGGGGGGAAGGCAAGAAGACCAGATGCTCTCATCTCTGACCAGCATTCCATTTGTAGAGCAGGCTAATCACTCTGGGAGAAGTTGGCCACTGCCTCTACCTCTAGTTCTTGTTCAGTGGCACAGAGGTTCTGTCCAGGAGGAGAGGTAGGCTATAAGAACAGACAGCACTGCAGTTCTTCCTAGGAAGAGATTTATTTGGATATAAGAGTAGGAAGTTCATGCCTAAGGGTATGTCAAAAACTGGAGATTTTGCTGGTGAGAACTTAAGAGGGGGTGAACAGTAGAACAAACAGAAGTTTAACAGAGAGAACCAGGAAAAGAGACAGCTAAGAAAAGCCCTCTGGAATCAGAGCAAGCCTCAAGGCCGGAAACATCTTGCCCTGCAAAGGGGCCCCCCTTTAAATGGATCAGAATGTGGAGCAATGTATGCACCAATGCCTTGTCAAAAACTAAAGAGCAATCAGCTAGCAATTAGAGGAGGCAAACACCTGGGTGTGATACCAATAGAGGTAGACATGCAAGAAGCTTAGTAAAAGAGACAGACAACCATTGTCATTACTGGAAGTGGGGGACAGGGTGATGTGCATATGCTCAAGGCTATGTCTCTGATGAGCCACACCAGAGGCTGCACAGTGTGGGAGAAATAGACTTCACTGAGCTAGTCCAGTCAAGTAATTAAACAAATAAATAAGAAAATAACAGTCCAGGGGATTCCATATCCAGAATGTGACAACAGTTTATCTAAAATGCCCAATTTTCAAAAAAAATATATGAGACTTTGAAAGAACAAGAAAGTGTGACATATACATGGGGGAAATTAGGCAACAGAAGTTGCCTTTTTGAGGGCCTAGATGTTGGACTTAACAAAGACTTCAAAAAAAAAAATCATGCTTAAAGAATTAAAGGTATCACTACTATTAATATTGGAATAATGAATATACTCTAAAAATGATGAATTGATGAATGCACAACTATTTGATTATATCAAATACCATTGGTTGTATACTTTGGATAGATTGTATGTTTTATTAATATGCATCAATAAAACTGATAACAAATTTTAAAAATTAAAGTATAACTAAAAAAAGAAGTCAAAGAGGAGAAAGGCAAAATAAAGTCAAGATTGAAATTAAAAAAAAAAAGAATTAAAGGAAGGCATAATGACACTGTCTCATTGAATAAAGACTATCAGTAAAGATACAGGAATTATATGAAAGTGAACCGAATGGAATTCTAGTGCTGAAAAGGATCATCTAAATGAAAAAATTCACTAGTTGAGCTCAACAGAAGAAAGAATCATGGAACTTGGATAGATTGATAGTGATTAAGTAATCTGAAGAATAGAGAAAAAAGAATGAAGGAAAATGAGCAGAGCCTAAGAAAAATGTGGGGCTGCATTAAGCATAAAAATAGTACTGAAGAAGAGGAAAGGGAGAAAATATTTAAAGAAATAATAGCTGAAAATTTCCAAAATTTGATGAAAAATATTTACTCACACATCCAAGAAGCTCAATATAGGATAAACACAAAGAACTCCACACCCAGATACATTATACTCAAAATGGTGGAGGACAAATTCAAAGAGAAAATATTGAAAGCAACAAGAGAAAAATGATTTGTCATGTACAAAGGAACCCCAATAAAATCAACAGCTGACTTCTCGTCAGAAACAATGGAGTCCAAGAGGCAGTGGGTGACACAAAGTGCTGAAAAAAGAAAACTGTCAACCAAAAATGTTATATTTAGCAAAGCTATCTATAAAAACTGAAGGTAAAATAAAGACATTACCAGACAAACTCATAAGGACACAGTAAGTTGAACCCAGAACTAAGTTTTTAGCTTTATGAATGAATAAAGGACAAGAAACACAGCATATATAAAACATCACCATTTTTATCAGATTCCCTTGCAAATATCAGATACAGCTTCTAGGCTCCATGACTGCACAGGATTGTTGTATGAGATCAGGCACAGTTTTCCCAGAGAAGGGGAAGTCCATAAACCAGAGATTTCATAATACACAACACTGATATCCAGATCCTAATAGTGTTAATATTCCACATTTAATTTAAGTGTTACCATTATTGTCAACCCACAAAAGCAGTATTGACCCCCCTCACCCCTCCAAACTGGTTTATATATGGAGACTAATGACACACACACACACCAGGAATGTATGAAGAGATTTATTACTTACATAATAAGGCTCTCTGGGGAGAGCAGGGCATGCTCCCAAGCAGCTCCAAAATTGGATTGAGAGAGCAAGGAAGGATGACTGACTTGGGACTTTATAGGGTTAGGAGATGAGGTTGGGGTAAGGGCTTCTACAAGTGGCCAGGGCTTGTGTGGTTTGAACTTTCTACCAGCACCAAAAGAGGGGGCATGTAGGCCTTCTTATCTGTTAACCCAGATGTAGGGAAGGAGGGGAAGAGGGAGGGTTGGGGGTTGAAAGCTGTTAGTAGTCCAATAATATAAATGAAATCAGACCCTTCATTACAATTTGCCCTTGATGCATGACTGATGACCAATATGTGCTATGTATTACTTAATTGGATTCGAACTTAAATGAGCCATTACAGCACTCTGTGAGGCCTGTAGCCTGATGGTAAAAAAGGTAAAAATGCTATTGAATGCCTTGTTCAAGAGCTTTATCTTGTATATATGCTGTCTGTAAAGTATATGAACTCCCTTTGCTATTCACTCGGTTTATCACAAGACACTCTCTAGGTAGCCAAGGGATCCCGGAGAGTGGTGACCTCCTCCAGCACCAGACCTCAGGACAGAGTAAGCCCCATCCTCTTGCAGGTGGGATATGCCAAAATGCCTAGGTTTGGCTCTAACTTGCAGGTACTATTTCTGTTCAACAAGAAGGTTTTAGTGACTGTGCCAAGCTGTGGGGTGCTGCTTTCATGACCTAAGACAGCTGAGTACAGAGGGTCATGGCCTCAGGGCCTGTGACAGCCTGTATTTTCAGTAAAGCCCAGTATGCAGCCAGCAGTTGCCACTCTAATGGCACACAGCACGGAGCGGAGAAGAGCAGTTTCTTGCATCGGAAGCCCAATGACAACTAATGGCCATTCAAGAGAGGTCCAGACACTCCAGGAGACTTGAGAGAAGGTTACCAAAGTCTCTACAGAAAAGGAGTCTCTTGAGGGCACTAAAGGCACTAAAAACATTTCCAGATAAACAAAGCCTGAAAGGAGTTGTTGGTAGCAGATATGACTTAAAAGCAGAGGTTCTTAACCTTTTTCGTTCCATGGACCCCTTTGCCAGTCAGGTGAAAACCACAAAATACTACTGTAATTTATTTCATGCATTCATAAGTGAAGGAAATGCTAGATTTCAGTTAGAGGGCAGAGAAAATAAAGATAGTAAGTTGATTTTTTTCAACTCAAGCTCATGGACCCCCTGAAATCTTTCCACAGACCCCTTGGGGGGGGGTGTCCATCGACCCCTGGTTAAGAACTCCTGCTTAAAAGAAATACTAAAGGAAGTTTTCAGGCTGTAAGCAATAATACCAGACAGTAATTTGAAACCACAAAAATAAAACAAGGAGCACTGATAAATGCAATTACATAGGTAAATATAAAAGACAGTATAATTGCATTTTTCTTCTCCTTGTTACTCTTAACTGATTTTAAAAGCAATTGCATAAAACAATATTATATAAATGTATTTTTGCACCTATAATATACAGAAATGTAATATATTTGATAATAATAGTATGAAGAGGTGATGGGAACAAAGCTGTATTGGAGTAAAGAAATGACAATAAATAGTTCCTCAATTTCACAGTAAGAAATGATGAATAGAAATGGTAGATAAGAAGATCAATATAAGAAACTCTACAAATACATACCTGCTCTCTCTTCTTTCGCCTTCCTTAAAAGACAAAATTATATAAAGTAATACTTATAACAATGTGTTAGTGGGTTTGTAACATATACAGATGTAATATGTATAACAACAATAGCAAAAAAAAAAGAAGGAATAGAGCCAAATATGAATAAGGTTTCTACATCTCACTGGAACTAAGTTGCTATAAATTTGAATTAGATTCTTGTAAGCCCCAAAGTAACCACTAAGAATAAAAATTTTAAAAATCATTAAAAGAATTAAAATGCTACATTAGAAAATATCCACTTAATACCAAAAAAGGCAGTAAAGGAGAACCAAAAAGACATAAACATAAAGAACACAAAAAGCAAAATGGCAGGTGTAATCCACATCAGTAATAGCATTAAATGCAATTGGATTAATCCTATTAATCCTATTAATCCAATTACAAAAAGCAGAAATTGTTAGACTAGAGAACACACACACATGCACGAATCAACCATATGCTTTCCACAGGAGGCTCACTTTAGATTCAAAGATACAAATAGGTGGAAAGCAATTATAAGAGAATATGAATGGATATACAATGCTAGACAAAACAGACTTTGAAACAAAAATGTTACTAGAAATAAAGAAGGATATTTAATAATGATAAAAGGGTCACTCTGTTGTGAACACATAACAATAATAAATATACATGTACCTAACAACAGAACCACAAAATACATGAAGCTAAAATTCACAGAATTAAAGAGAGAAATGGAAAATTCAGCAATAGCAGTTGGAGATTTCAATATCCTAATTTCAATAATGGGCAGAACATCTGCTCAACAAAGATACAGAAGACTTAAACAACACTACAAAACAACTAGACCTAATAGATATCTATGGAACACTCCACTCAACAACAGAATACACACCCTTCTCAAGTGCATATGGAACATTCTCCAGCTTACAACATTTGTTATGCAATAAAACAAGCCTCAATAAAATTAAAAGGATTGAAATTATACAAAATATGTTCTCTGATCACATGGAATCAATTAGAATAATAGAAGGCATTTTGGGGAATTAACAAGTGTAATGGTTAGGCTAATGTGTCAACTCAGCTGGGTATTTGCATCCAGGTGTTTGTTCCAGCAAGCACTGGGCTAATTGTAATACAAGAGCATTTATGGACTTCAATCACCAGTGAGTTTACCGCGTGGATGGCTGATTGCATCTGCATCAGTCAGGGAGATTACATCATGATTGGGTGGTGCTTTTATCCAATCAGTTGAATGACTTAAAAGGGGAAGTGATTTCAACATTCAGAGAGAATTTCCCAGCTCGTCGTTGGACAGGCAACTTCTCCCAGAAACTCATCAACGACCCTTCGTCGGACTTTTATCGGAGCCACTGGTTTGCAGCCTGCCTGTGGAGCCTGGACTTGTGCATCCCCACGGTTGCGTGAGAGACTCTTTTAAAATATCATATTATTGACAGATATGTCCTGTTGATTCTGTTTCCCGAGAGAACCCTGACTAATACAGCTTGGTACCGGAAGTGGTTCTTGAGGAACAGAGTCTTAAACATGGGATGTCTGAGGTGGTTCTGGGAGTTTTGTAATTGGCTCTCTACTCTAATTGGACTCAGGGGTACTAATGACTCCCTTCCAATAATGAGGTTGCTAACAGTCCATGGCATGAGCTGGCAATAGAGATACGAAAAATAGCATCATTGGATTCCCCTCCTTCCACGCTTATAAGAAGCAAGGATCTGAGTGACAGTGTTTTCAACACCTTAACAGAATTTTGTGGAGTGAAAAAATATAATGATGTTGGCTGGCTCCTCCTGGATACTCTGCATACAGTTACAAAAGAAAGAGATGAGCTAAAGTCTTCAATTTTGAAACTTAAATGCCCCATGGATGATATGAAAGTTTCTACGTGTGCCTTGAAAGAAAATCTTGTCTCCTGTAGCCACAGACTTGAGATACCTGAGAATCAAACCCAGACTCTCATTGTACGAGTAGCAGAATTACAGAGGAAACTAAAATCTCAACCTCACAGGGTTTCTGCAATTAAAGTGAAGGCATTGATTGGAAAGGAGTGGAACCCCGAGGATTGGGACGGAGACATATGGGATGATGATAATATTGGTGAGGACATTGGAACCCTAAATTCTGCCGAGACTTT
>JAQZBX010025170.1:0-29712 GCA_029593785.1 Cabassous unicinctus | reverse complement strand
TTTTTTTTTTTATTTTAATATCGTTAATGGCATTTCACCCCCTGATTTTAGAACGAGGGACCCTCCATTTTCATTTTGCACTGTGACCTGAAAATTATGTAGCTAGTCCTGGGTGGCAGAATAGGCTTTGCTACTATCTCTAAGACTACATCAGAAAGCTGGGTAAGAGAGATGAGGGGCACAGTCATTTACCTTCCTGACATAAATAAATTCATGGTTATATGGTCCAGTCTCTTGACATGACTAGTAAATATATTGAAAAATTGTTCATGAATTTGCATGTAAAATTAGAGTATAAAAATTAAATTGTATAAAAATAAAATTATAAAGGCTTCAGGTGATGTTATTTTTCACCTGGGAGAGCTCCTCCTTTCCTCTGCTCAGCAGATAGTATGTGGGGATTAATACAATTAAGAACCGAGCTGAATCGAGTCTAGGTTCTAATTGTTTAAAACTCTTTATCTGTTTTCTTCTGTTTCCCAAAGTGAGGTCATTAAAGGTATCAGGTGGGAATCACTGGGTTTTTACCCAGGTGATTCTTTGTGCCCTCAGCACAGAGAAGAAATGGAAACTGTGCTGTTTTCACAGCTTTGGCTTAGCTGCAGAGGCTCCTGCCCGAAGCAGCTTCAGATTTGGCAAATATCTTGAGGGGAAAATTGGCCATTTGTTTAAGGTCCTTATGTTTTTAATTTTGTAGCTCCAGTTTGTATGACTAATGAAAAGTCTGCTGAGTCTCTGTGTCTGAAACGGGGCTTCCTGCTGGGGCCAAACTCAGATTCTTAGCCTCTTTCACATGGCCAGAATCAGTGAATCACCTGCGGGAAAGCATAATTCATGGAAGTGTAATTTTGTCACCAGCCTTCCTGCCCCAGTGTGTGTGTGTGTGTACACATGTATGTGTGTATGCACATATTTATTCACATACATATAAATTACATATGAATCTGTTCGTTGAGGCATAATTTGCATATAGGAAAATTCAGCCCCTTTAGGGGAAAGTTTGAGGATTTTTGACCAACATATAAAGTCATATAACCACCACCACAAAAAATCAAAGTATAGAATATTTCCAATATCCCAAGTCCCTATTGTGCACCATTGTAGTAAATAGCCTCACTCAACCCAGCATCTGGCAACTACCGATCTGATTTGTTTCCCAATAGTTTTACCATTCCAGAATGTAATATAAGTGTAATAATACAGTTTTGCTTTCAGTATTTAGCTTCTTTCACTTAGTGTGATTTTTAGATTCATCCACTTGTTGCATATATTAGTAGTGTGTTTATTTTTTTAAATTGCCGTGTACCATTCCATTGTATGGCTATACAGCAATTTCCTTATCATCTGCCACTTCATCGGTACGTGATTACCACGTTATGATGTTTACGAGGAAAATGTCTTACAAATATTCATGTACAGATATTTGAGTGGGTCTGTGAATTCATTTCTCTTCGATAAACACCGTGGTGGATTTGCTTGGTCATGTGATAAGTTCAACATTACAAGAAACTTTCAAACTGTTTTCCCTAGTGACAGTGCTCTTTTGCATTCTGATCAGCAATGTACACATATTTCAGTTGCTCCATGTCCTTGCCGTTATTTACTGTTGTTAGATTAATAAATTTCCATAATTCTGATTGATATATAGTGGTATCTCATTGTGGTTTTCCTTAATGACTAACGATATTGAGAATCTTTACATATGCCCATTTACCATCTGTATTTCTACTTTGGTGAAGGATCTGCTCAAATCTTTTGTCCTCCATATTAGGTGGCTTCTTATTTTATTTTTGAGCTGAAAGAGTTCTTTATATAGTCTGTATACAGTCCTTTATCAATGATGTGTTTGCAATTTTTCTTCTTGCCTGTGGCTTTTATTTTCATTTTGTTAACAGCATCTTCTGAAAAGCAGAAGTTTGTAATTTTGATGAAGTCCTATTTATATATTTTTTATAATTTATACTTATTTTGTCCAATTCAAAATTTTTTTTGCCTAATTCAATGTTGCAAAACTTGTGTTATCCTTTGTTTTTTCTAGAAGTTTTATAATTTAGGTTTAATGGTTAGGTCAGGTTACTTTTTGCATGTGATAAGATGTAGTTCCAGGTTCCTTATTATTAATTTTGGAACAATTATGCAATTATTTCAGCACTATTTTGTCAAAAAAAAAAACAAAACTACCTTTTCTACACTTAATTATGTTGGCACCTTTATCTAGACTTGATTGACCATATATATGTGGGTTTATTTCTATATTCTATTCTGTATCTTTGATCTATGTGTCTATCCCTATACAAACACCACAGTATAGCATTATAAACAGTTCCTGATAACTAGTAATGTGAGTTCTCCAAATTTACTCTTCTTTTACAAAATTAGTTTTAACATTTTAGGTCTACTGTTGACCACATAAATTTTAGAAGTAGCTTATCAATTTCTGCAAAACCTGCTGTGATTTTGGTTGACAATGTGGTGGTTCTGTAGATCAACTTTGGATTGGGATTGGCTTCTTAACAATAAAAGTCCTCTGATCCAGTGGTCCTCCCCATTTATTTAGTTCATCTCTAGTTCAACTCTCATCCAATTCTTGCACAAGTCTTGAGATTTATTGCTAAGTATTTTAAGTTTTTTAATGCTTTAAATGATAACTTAAAAAACTTGATTTCTATTTGTTCATTGCTATTACAAGAAATACAATTGATTTCTTTATATTGATCTCATGTCTTGCAAATTTGCTAAACTCACTTACTACTTCTGGTAGGTTTTTGTAGATTCTTTGGGATTTCCTTAATAGAAATTTTTGTTATCTTCAAATAAAAAATAGCTTTTTCTTCTTTTCAAATCTCTATGCCTTTTATTCATTCTAGATATGGATATTTTATGTCTTTTCTCTTGCTTATTCTGGCTAGGTGTTTATCAATTTTTTTGACCTTTTGAAATAATAGGCATTTGGTTTCATTGATTTTTTCTATTTGCATGTTTCCAATTTCATTGATCTCTGCTTTCACTCTATTATTTCCGTATGTTTGCTAGTTTTGAATTAATTTTCTGCTTTTCCTACTTTCTTAAGATTAACTCTTAGGTGATTGTTTTAAGATTTTTTCTGTTTCTTACTGCAAACATATAGTGCCATACATTTCTCTCTAAGCATTTCTTTAGCTGCTTCCCAAGAGTTTGTATGTGCTATATTTCAGTTTCCTGAAATTTATCACATTTTATAATTTCTCTTGTAGTTTATTCTGTTACTCATTTGTCATTCACAAGAGTGTTGTTTAACTTACAAATATTTGAGGATTTTTTGGCTATCTTTCTGTTAATGGTCTTTCTGTTACCTACTTTATTTCTAAGATAAACTAACTGTGATTTGGGGGTCATGGTCAGAAAACATACTTTCTATGACTTCTATTAATTTATATTTGTTAAGTTTGTTTTGAAACTTAACAGAATAAAACATCTTGGTGATTTTGTTTTGAAACTTAACAGAATAAAACATCTTGGTGATTTTTCCACGTGCTTGAAAACAATGTTTATTATGCTGTCTTTGGAGAAACATTTTCTGTATGTCAGATATATCAATTTGTTTTATAGTTTTCTTCCAGATCTATCTACTGCTACAGACTTTTTCCTACATATTTTTCAATTTTTTTTTTTATGTTTTAAGGAAACTTAGATTATACAAATATCACATAAAAAATATAGGGGATTCCCAGAGGCCCTGCTCCCCACATCTCCCACATTTTCCCACATAAACAGCAACCTTCATTAGTGAGGTACATTCTTTGCAATTGATGAACACATTTTGGAGCACTGCCACTAAGTGTGGATTAAGGTTTCCATTGTAGTTTACACTCTCTCCCACACAATTCTGTAGGTTATGGCAAGATTTATAATGGCCTTTATCTGTCATTGCAATGTCATACAAGATAATCCCCAAGTCCCAAAATTGTCCCCCATATTACACCTGTTTTTCTTCTCCCTGCCCTAAGAACATCCAGTGGCCACTTCCTCCACATTAATGATACAATTTCTTCAATTTGCTAGAATCACAATATGTCTATAGTAGAATACCAGTAAGTCTACTTTAATCCATATTTCATTCCTCAATCCTGAGGATTCTGGGATGGTGTTGTCCACTCCAACTCTAATTGAGAGGGGGTTTCAGTCCCATATGGCCAATGGATGGGACTTTCTTGCTCGCAGTTGTAGACTCTCTGGGTTCCTTGGTATGGTAGTTGTCCATAGTCATATCCAGTTGTTCTGGGTGAGACCAATGAACTGGAGAGTAGGTGTTGGAACTCCAATGAGATTCACAGCCTGGCTGGCACATGGGCAGCCCAAAGATTTAATTCTCTTGGACGTACACCAACCAACTAATTATAGGTTCAAATAGAAGAGGCAGAAGAGCCATGTATAGGGAAACCACAACTGAATCCAACTCTGTCACTCTAGGGAGCAGAAATTCCAAAGTAGGGCCCACTGGCAGGGCACCAAACTCCTGAGATATCTGCCCTGACTCTAGTGTCTGGATGTCTCCAGTGCTGTCAGGAGCCCCGCTGTTTCTGGAAGTATCTACTTTGGAAGTCAAAGAGATCCTGCTGAGATGTGTATAAGTGTAACCTCTGGAATGACCTCCCAATTCACTTTGAAGTCTCTTAGCCATATAAACACATTTGTCTTCATATTTTCCCCCTTTTGGTCAAGGTTTTTTTCCAGCTGCATTGCTAGTTGGTGATTGGTAGCAATCCCTCGGTGCCAGTGAAGCTTATCCCTGGGAGCCATGTCCTATGCTGTGGGGAAGATAATTTATTTATATACTGATTTCGGCTTAGAGAGAATCATAATTTACAACAAGGAGACTCCCAGGAGACAACTCTTAAGCACCCTATAATATTAAGCTAAGTTTCAATTTCAAGAGTAATGGTTCATATGCACAGTCATCAATATCAAGGGCTCATGAGTTAACTATCCTCCCTCACTAGTCATTGCCCCTGTACTAGGGGGATTCTTGCTAAAATCTATTAGAGAATGTGGCACAGCTCCCCAGCATGGGAATTTGATATTCCTTCAGTTATTGTGTGAATCTCCATACACCGTGACAATGCCCCATGAATATTTGAACACATTTATATGCCTTATATGTATGCCAAGGTGAGTTTCCTCCCATGTATCTCCTGTCACTGACACCCTGCACCAATGATCCTCCCCAGCCACAGTTGTAACCTTTCTGTGCTCAAAAACTTCTTCAAAAATGAAGCCAATAAAATAGCCAAATATGATCCATAAGAACATGAATAATATTGATAGTTTCAAAAATAAAATTTAAAATACAAAAAAATTAAAATAAAAAATAAAAATATGAGATAATAAAAATATGAAAAAATATTATTAAATTTTCTTTTTACATTTTCCCTTTCATCAATGAAAGATCTGTTGTCCTATATGTACAGTGACATTGTCTTCCAGTTATTCCCCCAGTGTCTTACTTTTTTTTTTTTTTTTTCCATTTTTCCTCAAAGAAGTTTTAGATAACAGAAAAGTCACCTGTTGCCATGTGGCAAGGCAAGATGGCAGCCAATCTCTGCTGAAGACTTTGCCTTCCCCTCAAGGCTTACCATCTCCTGGAGCTGAGCTGTGGGCAATCAGACATTTGGCAGGGCTCATCAACTCAGCCTTGAGCTGCTCTGTGGGCCCAGCCCCTCAGGAACCTCTTTCTATGCCTCTATGCTCTGCTAACCCCAAACTCATGGACTTATCTCAGCCTCCAAGGGTTTCTCTGTCTTCCTTCAATCCTCTCTCTCAAAAGAGGGTCAAAATGGTGGCTCTCTTTTTCTCGGTGTCGCTCTGTGTGGTCTCAGTTTATATAAGATCCAGCAAGAGGACAAAGAACCAACCTGAGTCACACTTCACTGAGTCCAATCAAAAGCAATCTAACCAAGTGATTTAATCAAGGCCACATAACTGACTCTAATGCAATCAAAGCATCTCACACCCACAAGAATCATGTTTTAGTTTGCCAAAGGGGTGCCTATGCAAAGTACCAGAAATGTGTTGGCTTTTACAAAAGATATTTTTGGGGGGTAAAAGCTTACTGTGCCAAGGCAGTGAAAAGTCCAAATCAAGACACCATAAGAGGTGCTTTCTCCTCAAAGTCAGCTACTGTTGATTCTGTTGTCTGGGCACATGGGAAAGCAAGATGGCCGCTGATCTCTACCAAGGTCTCCACTTTCTGCAGCTGTAGGAAAACATGGCATAGGGCTTGTCTCTTACTGGGCTTTCTCTCACTCTCTGGGCATCAGCTTCTTGAGCTTCTTGGGGACTGACCTCTTTGCAGGTCAACTGTGGGTGAAACCTCTCTCACATGGCGGCTTCAAACATGGCAGCTCTCTCTTCCTCTGTCTGTCTCTCTGTATCTCTGTTTGTCAGGACCCAGCAAGGGGACAGGGACTCAATCTGAGTCACGCTGAACTGATGTAGTCCAATCAGAAGCCCTAAATTAATCTTATCAAGTAATCTAATCAAAGGCTCCTCAATGTAATTTAATGCAATCAAAGGGTTTCATACCCAGAGGAATAGATCAGTTAACAAACATAATATTTAACTTTTGGAATTCTTAAAATAATCTCAAACTGCCACAAATGGATTAGTTCAAAAACATAATCTTTTCTGGGATTCACAAAAGAACTTCAAATTGTCACAGCATATATCAGAACATCATTCCTTTTTATGGCTGAATAATATTGCATTGTGTGTATATACCACATTTTGATTATCCATTCATCTGTTGATGGACAAATGGGTGGGTTGCTTCTACCTTTTGGCTATTGAAATCATGCTGCAGTAAATATTGGTGTACAAATATCTGTTCAAGTCCCTGTTTCAATTCTTTTGGTTATATACCAAGAAATGGGATTACTGGGTCAAATGGTAATTCTACATTTAATTTTCTGAGAAACTGCCAAACTAATCTCCTCAGTGGCCCCACCATTTTACAATCCCACCAATCATATATAAGGGTTCCAGATTGTCCACACTTTCTCCAACACTTGCTGTTTTCTGTTTGTGTGAGTATATGTATTTTTAATAATAGCACTCTTAGTGGATGTAAAATGGTAGGTATTTCATTGTGGTTTTGATTTGCATATCCCTGATGACCAATGACGTTAAGCATATTTTCATGTGTTTATTGGCCATTAGTATATCTTCTTTGGAAAAATGTCTTTTCAAGTCCTTAACTGGATTGTCTTTTCATTGTTGAGTTGTAGCAGTTCTTTATATATTCTGGATATTAAGCCCTTATCAGATATATAGTTAGTAATTATTTTATCCCATTCTGTGGGTTATCTTTTCACTTTCCTGATAATGTCCTTTGACATACAAAAGTTTTTAATATTGATGAAGTCAACTTATCTATTTTTTCTTTTGTTGTTTGTGCTTTTGATGTCAGAGCTTAAAAATCAATGCTGAATCCAAGGTCATAAAGGTTTCCCCCTGTGTTTTCTTCTAAGAATTTTATGGTTTTCCTCTTAAGTTTAGGTCTTGGAACCCTTTAGAGTTAATTTTGGTAGCTGGTGTATGGTAGGGGTCCAACTTCATTCCTTTTGCATGTGAACACCTAGTTTTCCCAGCACCATTTGTTGAAGAGACTGTCTTTCCCCAATTAATGTACTTGGCACCCTTGTCAAAAATGAGTTGGCCATAGATAAATGGGTATATTTCTCAGCTGTTAATTTTACTTCATTGATCTATATGCCTATTTTTAATTAGGTTTTTTTTTTTTTTGTCCTTTTATTATTGAGTTGTGAGAATCACTTATATATCTTGGATACAAGTCTCTCATCAGAGATATGATTTGTAAATATTTTCTCCCATTCTCTGGGTTGTTTTTCACTTTATTGAAAATATTCTTGGCACAGAATTTTTACTTTTGATGATATTAAATTTATATAATTTTTTCTTTTGGTGCTTGTGCTTTTGGTGCCATATCTAGGAACCACTGTCAAATCCAAAATCATGAAGATTTAGTCCTATATTTACTTAGTTTGAGCCTCCAGCTTTGTTTGTTTTCATGATTGTTTAGACTATTCTAATTTCTTTGCATTTCAATATGAAATTTAAAATACATTTGCTGATGTCTACAAAAATCCTCATGAGATTTTGATTAGGATTGTGTTGATTCATTGACAATTATGGAGAATTGACATCTTAACATTAGTGAGCTTTCTAATTTGTAAACATGGCACATCTCTCTATTTATTTAGATCTTTGGTTTCTTTCATCAGTGTTTTAGAAATTTCAGCATACAGATCCTGAAAATATTTTGTTAGATTTATATATAAGTAATTCTTCACCTTTTTTTTCTTTTTTGATGCTATTGTATAGACTTTATTTTAAAAATTTGAAATTCCATTTGTTTCTTGCTGGTATATAGGAACTTTATTGACTTTTTAATTTTGATACCATATTCTATGGCCTTACTGAATTCAGTAATTAGTTAGGAGCTTTTCTATATAGACAATCAAGTCATCTGCAAATAAAGCCAATTTATTTTTTCATTTACGGTCCATATGCTTTTTATTTCATTTTCTTTCTTTATTGCACTACCTAGGATTTACAGTACAGTGTTGAATTCAAGTGATGGGAGAGTACATTCTTGCATTGTTCCCAGCTTTGGGGGGAAAGCATTCATTTACTCATATCTGAGTATGACGCTAACTCTAGGTTTTTTTTTAGATGTACTTTATAAGGTTAAGAAAGTTCTCTTCTGCTCCTAATTTGCTGAGGGTTTTTATCAAGAATGTATGTACAGTTTTGTGTAATGATTTTTCTGCATTTCTTGAGGTGATCATATGGATTTTCTTATTTATTCTATTATGCTGAATTGCATTGATTTTTTTAATGTTGAACTATCTTGCATTACTTCTTTGTGATGCATTATCATTTTTTAAATACATCAATTTTATTGATACATATTAACAAAGGATTCAATTCATCTAAAGAGTACAATCAATGGTATTTGGTATAATCACATACTTGTGCATTCATCACTTCAATCATTATTAGAACATATTCATCATTTCAATAATAATAATAATAAAAGACAGACAAACAAACAAGAAAATTCTTCACCTCTCAATCTTTCTACACTTCCCTTGCCATACATAGTTTCTATTCCTGGCTATTCTTTCACATTTATTTATTTTTAAGCCTTTTATTGAGATATATATACATACCATATAATTCATACAAAGTGTGTAATCAATGGCTTTTAGTATAATCACAATGTTGTGCATTCATCACCACAAAAGATTTTAGAACAATTTCAATACTTCAAAAAGTAAAACCCCATACCTCTTAGCAGTCACCTCTCAATCCCTCTATCCTTCTCCAACCTAACATAACCAGTAATCTGATTTCCTCTTTTAAATTGATTTGTACTTACATTTTATATAAATGGAATCATACAATATGTAGTGCTTTGTGTTGGGTTTCTTTCAGTTAGCATAATAGTTTCTTTTGTCTGATATTAACATCTTGTAGTATTAACATATTTTAGTTTTATTTCAAGGAAAAATGGTTATATATAATGCAATTTTCCCCATTTTCATATTTCACATGCAGTATTACTATGCTATACATTCCCATGTTACACTTTTTAGCTTTCCTTTTAGTAATATACATGACCTTAGACTTTCCCTTAAAACCACTATCATAACCATGTAATAATACTGCTAGTTACAAACATTATGTTGTGCTTTCACCTTTTCTACTCATTTCCAAAGATTAACACACATCTTTTTTACCAATTCTGCACACATTAACCTTCAGCTTTCCATTCTCTAACATTATTCTATTTTTTAGTGACCCATATTCAAATTATTAACTCCATAAAATTACACAATATATTTAGTTCATAATGGTGCAATCATACAGTATTTATTCCCTCGTGTCTAGCTTGCTTCACTCAACTAGGGTCAGCCTAGTGAGATGCAAGCATCCTGAGGCGAGAAGCAGGGCCAGGTTGGGACAAATTAGCAGCTTTTTCATCACTGCTATTTTGTGATGCATTCAGTAAATTTCTCAGACAGTAAAATCCAAAGCAGTACATAAAAAATAATTACACCACTTGCCATATATATTACCTATTACAAGAAGAGTGGTTTAGAAAAGATTACCAAAAAAAAACAGGTGAGAAGAAGAAAAGATAAAAAGTAGAAAGAAAAAGAGATATGATAAGTGGAATGATTCACTAAAGAAAAAAAAAAGAATGACGAAAGGATAGTAAACAGGAATTATGGAATAAGGTGTTAGAAATTGATAGTTGTACATGGTTTGCTTCTCTAGATAAAAGACAAAAATTATCAAGCAATAGGAAAAACATAGATGCCATTTATAAGACACTTCTAAAATTTAAGGACAAAGAAAGATTGAAAATTAAAGGAAAGACAGAAGAGGTATATGGACCAAACTATTACAGTAATAGCAGAAGAAGCAAATGTTATAGAAAAAAAAAAAAAACTTACAAGAGATAACTGTATCTCCCATAATGATAAAAGCCCAAATCATCAGTTAGAAAATGAAATTTTAAAAGTATACCCAAAATTTAATGAAAGTTATGCCAGATCTTTAAAGAGAAAATTATTTTAAAATTTAAAAAATATCTTAATACATAACATGCCACAATTTTGTTTCTCCAGAGGCAGATATTGAATTGCAGTTTGAGATGCTAGATATTTCTTAGGGATTAATGCGATTTTTCTCAGACTTGAAGTTTTAAGCTTGTAAGCTAATAAATTCCCACTTTAAAAAACAACCCATTTTATGGTATCTGTTTTCGGCAGCCTCACAAACTAAAACAGATTTTGGTACTGAGACAGTGGGGTGCTGCTATTGCACATACAAAAAATGTTAAAAATCCTTGTAATTGCATGATGAGTGAGGTGGGAATAACTGTGAAGTGCTTGATAGAAAAGGCCCCGATTGCTTCCAAGAGACTGTTGGCAGAAATATGGATGCTAAAGGTACTTCTGATGAGGCTTAGACAATATCTTGACCACCTACAGGAATTGTGAGGCATGCCTTTATCCCAGCTTTGGCTGCCTTTATCCCAGCTATGGCTGACAGCTCATATTCTGGACTTAAGTCATATCTGGACTTAAAAAATAACAAGTTTCAATTCTGTTGGGCCAGGCAATTTCTCAGTCCTGGGCCTTTACTCCCTTTCCCACACAACACTTACTAATACTCCAAGTCCCATTCTCTAAAGCCTTCATTGATCTAGTGACATCTCTATTCTAACCAGGATAGCAATCCACTGCCTAGGGTTGTTGAACCCAGTTAAATCGTAATGAGGAACAGGGAACAACCAAGTGGTCAATGTTAAGGAACTATTTTCATTTCTGGCTTTGTAAAATTCTTTTGAATTTGGATTCTTTATTATGAAAATATAATAGTGAGTTGAGAAAATTCTTAAGATTCTGAAATTTCCTAAGCTGTTGGAATTCACTATGTGTATTAACCAGAATATCATTTCAGTTCTACTACCTTCTAGTGTAGACCTTAGCAGAGATACATTTGGATTCGGAACTCAGACTGAGAAAGGTGTTGAAACTATTGGTCAAAAACCCAAATCTGAAAATTTCCACTTAGGCCAAAGGGTATATAATCCCTCAGCAGGGCAAATAGCAGCCTATTAGTAATTTTAAACACATCAGAGTTTAGTGCCAAAAATAGAGCTTCTGACTGGTGATAACATCCTGTGGTTGAGTGAAAAAAGGCAAGTCACATCAATACAAATAAGGTAATTCTATTTATATGAAGTTCAGAAATAGGCAAAACTAAAAACAAGGATATATATAAGAAATTCAGGATAGGGGTTAGTTTTGGAAGCAGAAGAGAGGTGGTAAGATCAATAATTTCTTAAAGAAGGTAGTGGTTCATGTGCAATCATATCATAAGGATTCTTTAACTGCCACACACATATGTTCTACATTTGTTTGTAAGTTTTATATGTTTTATAAGGATAGAAGGGAAACAAGTAATAGAATAGATTGCAAAGGTTTTAGTAGTACAACGGTAATGAACATAATGAAATTTGCATAAAATTGAAAAATTCAGCAAGAATGCTATCACTTTGTAAGGCTCACTTTCTAATATTTTTGCTGCCTTTTTCATCATCCTTCTGATAGGAAGAGACTTCAGACTTGCCAGATAGATGGTGTACCTAGGAAGTTGATGTTTGGAAATTCCCCATAAATTTAACCTCCCAACAATAATTAATCAGGTTACATTTGGGAAGGAAATATGTAGCCAGGATGTCCCAGAATTTCTGGACATAAAATTCTGGAGGGCATAAAATTCTTTGAAGGAATGTCCAGAAGAGCTTCTCTGAAATCCTGATGCGATCATTGCACTGATCAGGCAGTTTGATAAGCAGTGGGCTACCATTGGGGACATCAAAGTCCACAGGCATTGCCTCTCCAATGAAGACAGTACTACTGAGTCCCAGATTTGTAGGATGCCTTCATGCAGTTAAATCCCATGTCCCTACTTACACTAAATAGAGTTTGACTGAACCTGTTGGTATCTTTCTGTCAACCACTGCAATCGTTGTGACATCTGTGTGCTGATTATGACCCTCCTCAAGTTCTCTGCACTCCCTTTTCCCATAGGAAGTTTACCCTTGGAGGTATAGCTGGTGCCTCGCCTAAAGTCAAAGAAACAGAGCTGGCTGCTGTATGTGGAGGGTGATAATATATTTGGAGTTTTCTGGAGGAAAAGTGGATAAGGGAACCTCATTTATAAGAGATCAATGTCCAGATGAGGTTGAAAAGCATTGATAACTGACAACTGAAACAAAGTGGGTATGAAAAAAAGTTTGAAAAAAGTGCAAGTTAATATTAAATAGGAAATTGTTCAATAAACTTTACACCTATAGCCCAAGTAACAAAATAAAAAAAATAGATAGGTGGGATCTCCTCAAAGTCAAAAACTTTTGTGCTTCAAAGGAATTTGTCAAAAAAGTGAGAAGTCAGCCTACTCAATGGGAGAAAACATTTGGTAACCATTTATCCGATAAGGGCCCAATATCCAACATATATAAAGAAATCCTACATCTTGAAAATAAAAAGACAAACAACCCACTTAAAAAATGGGCAACATGGGAGCAGATGTGGCTCAAGCAGTTGAGCACCTGATTCTGAAATGGGAGATCTTGGGTTCGGTTCCCAATGCCCCTAAAAACAAACAAACAAAAAATAAGCAAACAGACGAAAAAACCAACTCAGGGGAGGCGATGTGGCGTGGTGGCTGATTGCAGGCTTACCACACACGGGGTCCCAAGTTCAATCCACGGCCCCGGTACCTCAAAAAAACAATGGGCAAGAGATTTGACTAGACACTTTTCTCAAGAGGAAATACAAATGGCTAAAAAAAGATGCTCAACATCACAATTAGGGAATTGCAAGTTAAAACTACAGTGATATATCATCTTACACTTATTATATGGAAGCAATTAAAAAAAAAAACAGAGAACTACCAGTGTTGGAGAGGATGTGGAGAAAAGGGAATTCTCATCCACTGCTGGTGGGAATGTAGAATGGTGCAGCCATTGTGGAGGACGGTTTGGCGGTTCCTCAGGAAGCTAACTATAGAACTGCCTTATTATCCAGCAATTCCTATGGTGGGTATATACCTAGAAGAATTGAAAACAAGGACATGAATAGATATATGCACACCAATGTTCATAGCAGCATTATTCACTATTGACCAAAACTGGAAGCAACCCAAGTGTCCATGAACAGATGAATGGACAGGCAAATTGTGTTATATACACACTGTGGGAGATTACTCAGATATAAGAAAGAAAGACACATGGAACTACGTGGATGAATCTTGAAGACCTTATGCTGAGTGAAGTAAGCCAGTCACTAAAGGACAAATATTACATGACCTCACTGATATGACCTAAGCAAATTGAGCAGACTTGTTGAGCTAGAATCTGGAAGAGAGATTATCAGGAGACAGAAAGGGAGTAGAATGTGGTGAGCTGATGCTCAATATGGGCAAAAACTATGATAAGGTGGAAGGGGGTGGGTTGGCAGTTGATGGGGGTGATCATGGTGCAGGGATGTGAATGTGGTCAACAGTGCTGGAACATGAGGTTGAGCAGGTTTGGGGAGGTTGGGTTGGACTTTCCATGGAACTGGGTGGGGAAGGCTGGGGAAAGGAACAGGTGAACACCAGGGATTTCTAGATCTCTGGTCAAAACTACAAAGGTGGGGGGAGCCTCATGTATCTCAGTTGTTGAAATCCTGCTTCCCACATACAAGGTCCAAGATTCAATCCCCAGTGCCTCCTAAAACAAACAAACAAAAAACAATCAAGCAAGCAAACAAACAAAAAACAACACGGGTTTTTAATGTTCTTCTAGCACATACAGCACGGGGGTTTATTGGTGCAGGGTGTCAGAGTGTGGAGATATGTGGGAAAAAGCACACCTGGGTTCATGCTTCTATGGAATATGAAAGTGTTCATCTTGTCATGGGGCATTACCTCTGTAAGTGGAGACCCACACAATAAACAAGAAAATATTAAACTCTCATCCTGGGAAGTCCTGCTAGGTTCTCAGATGAGCAAGAGTCTATCAAGAATATAGGCAGTGCCTAACAAAAGAAGACAGACCAATATGTCAAGCCCTCAATATTAATGCATGTAAAAATGAACCTTATTCTTCAAAAAGTGCAACCTAGTGGTTACCATGGGTTCCCAGGGGAGGGAGAGAAAAGAATGGATAGAGCATGGGGTACTTTTAGGGCACTGAAATTATTCTCCAGGATCTTGCAATGATGGATACAGGCCATTATGCATTTTGTTGGAACTTATAAAAGTGTACAGTACAGAACGTGAACCATAATGTAAACTATTGACCATGGTTAATGGCAATGCTTCAATATTTGTTCGTCAATTGTAACATATACCATACTCATGTAAGATGTTATTAATAGGGGTAAATGTAGGAGAGAAAAAGGGTGGGGTATATAGGAATCCCCTATATTTTCTATGTGACTTTTCTGTTACATAAATCTTCTTTGAAAATGAAGTGAAAAAAAATAAGACACAGGGAAATATACAGAAGAAAGTGTCTCAGTATACAAAAGATAACAGATCTTATGGATATGAAATATATAATGCAATTTTTTTTATTTTATGCATAAATTTTTAAACTTTATTTTTTTATTTTGTACTTTTGATTATTTTTATTTTTTTGGCTTTGTTTTCAGGGAGGTTTTTGATTGCAGAAAAGTCACAACTGTGTCAGGGGGGATCACTGGTGTCAGTGCTGGGGGTATGTGTGGCGAGAAGTGTACCTGGGGCATGCCTCTATGGAATATGACGGTGTTCAAGGGGACAGGGGTGTTGTCTCAGTGGATGGAGACCCACACAATAATCAAAATAATATTTAATTCCCATCCTCAGGAGTCCTGCTACAATCTCTTATAGAGTGGTAAGAATCCCTAGAGTATATGGGTAGTGCCTAGTGAAGGAGGAAAGACTAATATACCAGGCCCTTGATATTGATGCTTATACTTATGAACCTTGTACTTGTGAAATTGAAACTTAGCTTAGTATTATATATTGCCTAAGAATTACCTTCTGAAAGCCTCCTTGTTGCTCCAATGGCCACTCTATAAGCCAAACTCAGCATATAAACACATTACCTTTCCCCACAGCGTGGGATATGACTCCCAGAGATAAGCTTCCTTGGCACCAAGGGATTGTTACCACATGGCTACTAGCAACGCATTTGGAAAAAAGACCTAGACCAAAAGGGGGAAATATTAAATACAAATGAGTTTTTATGGCTATGAAATTTCAAAGTGAATTGGAAAGTCATTCCAGAGGTTATATTATGCACATCTTAGGAGGATCTCACTGACTGTCAAAGTAAACAGTACCTTAAGCAGGGGGGCTGCTGAGGGCTCTAGAGACATCTAACACAATATGCAGGGCAGTCAACCCCAGCAATCTGACACCTTATCAGTGGGCCTTACCTTGGAATATATGATAACCTAACCTCCAATGTATCAGAGTAGGCCTCATTTATAATTTTCCTATACATGGTCTTATGCCACTTTTATTTGTACCTATAATTAGCACTATACCTGTTAATTATGTGTCCCAGAGACTTAAATATTCTGGCTGTTCATATGCCAGTGGAGCCCTGAATTGCAGCAGAGCTGCAGCCAACAACTACCCTCAAATTCATCAGACTGCCCAGGACAACTAACGAAAGGATAATGATGGAAAATGCCCATCTCCCAAAACAAAGAGTATCTACAACTGCAAGCAAGACAGATCTACCCATCTGACCCATGGAATCTAAGCCCCCTCTCAATCAAACTGAGTGGTATCACCATCCCAAATTCCTCAAGATTGAGGAATGAACAAATGTAAAGGGGGAATGCAAATATGGACTAAAGTAGACTTATTATTATTCTAATAATGGAAGAACTTGCAACACTGATAAAAAATCAGTGGTCACCAGAGGTTCTGAGGGGAGGGAGCGTGAAGAATAGGTGTCACATGGTGCATTTCTGGGACATTGGAATTGTTCTGCATGATATTGCAATGATGGATACAGGCCATTACACATTTTGTCAAAATCTATAAAATTGTGTGGTGCAAAGTGTAAACCATAGACCATGGTTAGTAACAATGCTTCAATATGTGTTCATCAACTGTGACAAATGTACCACACTAAATGAAAGCTATTGTTAATGGGGAAATGTGTGGGAAGGGGAGGGGGTGAGGTAAATAGGAATTCCCTCTATTTTTTATGTAACATTTATGTAATCTAAAAACTTATTTAAAAATAATAAATTTAATTTAAAAAGGAAAAAAGAAAGACTGAAGTAGCCTAAACAAATGGTCAATTTCATCCTCAAAATTTTTGCCAAATCTGAAGCTTCTTAGGGCCAGAGACTCTGAAGCACATCCAAAACTATGAAAACACAGAGAGTGTTTACTTCCATTCAGGGCTGAGGGCACAAGGACTCACCTGGGGAATAGCCCAGTGAACACACGAGGTTCCCACTTGATACTTTTAATGACCTCACCTTAGGAAACAGAAGAAATTAGAGAGAGAGGGAATTCTAAACAATTACAGCCTAGACTCAATTCAACTCAGCTCTTTAATTGTATTAAACCCCACATGCCATCTGCCTAGCAGAAGAAATGAAGAACCCTCCCTGGTAAAACATGAAATCACCTGAAAACTTTATAATTCTTATATATTTTTTATACCCAATTAATTGTATGCACAATTTAATGTTTGTACTTTATAATTTTACATGCATATTTATATTCAATTTTTCAACAAAAATTATTAAGCATGTCAAGTACTGTGTCCATATGGACATACATTTATTCATGTCAAGAAAATAAATGCCTATGACCCTCATCTCTTGACCTTAGGCTTCTAATCTAGTCTGAGAGGAAGGCAGAAGTAAGGGCAATTTAAATAGCAAAGTTGATTAACCAACCAGGCCTAGCTATATAATTTTCAGGTCATAGGCAAAATGAAAATTCAAGGCCCTTTGTTTCATAAGCAGGGGTAAAAATGCCATTAAACATATTAAAATGAACAGATTTCCTTTCATCTATGGTCTCTCTTTCAATTTGTGACACTGTTTTTTATTTGTTATTTAATGTTGTCCTAAGGAAAAAAATTAAAATTTAAGTAGTTAACATAAATTTGGCTTTTCATTTTTTTATGCATGATGCCAGTTTTAAATGCAAATATGAGAGTATTTTGATGTATATCAGAATCACCAAAAATATTATATAACTCAGTTTTGTATTTTTATCAAATGTGATAATTTTAAGAATGACTAAGCTTTTGACCTTCCTGTCTCATCATAAGAGGGTATCTGAAATCTGAGAACCAAGTGGATCATCTACTCTGATCCTCAAGTGGCTGCAAAGTGAATAATGCCAAGAAATAACATCCCAAGAATTCTAGGTGGGAAATTTTTAAAATATATGACCTGTATGTCATATTCAAGTAGATTTTAAAACAAAAGTGCAACTAAAAGGAATTGTGCAAGGCCAACTGACAAAGCTACTGTGGATTAAGCATGGGTTTTTTACACAAGGGTAATTTTAACTCAAGCTTTGTAGTAAGTAAGGTGACCTTGATAGACAATGGAATTAATCAAAACATGAAAAATTCCTCAAATAAAAATTGATTAACCTTAAATAATTTTGCTTAATGCTATGCATGATAATAACACATATCAAACTAAACAGTGTTAGTCTGAAAGACAGAGTAAGAAGCAAAAAAAGAGATTTAAAAGAAAACACAAAAGATATTCTAATCAGCATTTCATAGAAGGTTCAGGAAAAATGGAGAAGAAAAAATATTTGAAAAAAATCCAAGGTGTGAAAACTTTCCAGAATCACTGAAAGATATTAATTATGGAAAATTTTTAAAATCTCACTCAGCAGTTGCAAGATCAAACAGGAGAAAAATCAGTAAAGATATTGATTTTAATAGTACAATTTCCAATCTGACCTACTGTACATATAGCAAAACCTCATGATACATAACCTGCCATAATGTGAATTCTATTATAATGTACTTGTTTCTTTCCTCCACAAAAGTTCCAGCCCATTCCTTTAAAATACCTCACAACAATGTCATCTTACTTATAAAGTGATTGAATTGTTTGGATTTCACCTTAGCATTTTATGACAAGATCTTTCTTCCATGTAGAAGGCTGAATCCAATAATTAGAGAATACTTCTCAAACACACATGGAATCTTTACATAATTTAGCCCTTACCAAGCAAATAAGCTAGTGTCAACACATTTCAAAGTATGGTTGATATAAACAGAAGGCATTTTGTGACTATAATGCAATTAAAACAGAAAATAATGAGAAAAAAGGTAAATAGAGAAACCCTCATAAGTTAGTAAATTGAAACACTCACACACTTATATATACACACATTTCAAACAAGCCTTGTGTCAAAGAAAAGATTAAAAATAGGAATATTTAGAACCAAACAAAAATGAAAATACCTTGTATCAATACTTGTAAAATATAACTAAATCAGTACCTACACACACAAAAAATATAACACCTCGATTGCCTAGGAAACATTTACATAAGTTCATGGGGCACCAAACTTAGCTGGGTAGTTTTTTGTTTTGTTTTTGTTTTTAAGGAGGTACCAGGGATTGACCTCATGTATGGGAAGCAGTCGTTTAAACACTGAGATACATCCACTCCCCAATGAGAGCTGGTTTTTTTCATTTTTTTGTTTTATTTTTGTTTGTTTGTTTGCTTTTTTTAGGAGGTTCTGGGGATCAAATCCGGAAACTCGTACATGGGAAGCAGGTGCTCCACCACTTGAGTTATATCTGCTCCCCATGTGGATAATTTTACGCCTTTCTAGATTATATCTAGGAATCGCTTGCTTCTCTACTTTAGCTTAGTATTTAGAATCACAGAGACAAGTAAAGGATAAGATGACCATGTATTTGGGTATGAACAAATGACAGAAGCCTCGAGATACCTCTTGTAAGAATCGGGTGCTTTTCCTCTGTGGTTAGTAAGAATGAACTGACCACACGAGTCAATCAAATCTACACTAGGGACAATATATTTTCCTGCCCTAATTGAGACTTCCAACTGAAGTAAAAAGGTCCATATTTTCTATAGCTGGGCTATAGAAGTATTGGATCTTCTGTGCAAAAAGAGAGGCTGAATAAACATGTTCTCACCCCATGGAAAGACTAGACAAAAATGACATCTCCATGCTTGGAAGTGTCAGGAGCTGGGTAATATATTCTATGACTTCTATGATGCTCACCCCACTGGAGACTTCCATACTCGGTTGGTCTCTCCTCATCTGGCTTCTGCTGCTGGTTCCATGAGGCCACTCTTCACCCTGTGCTAGAGATGAATTCCAGACCCAAAGTACCAATTACATTTGGGGTTTAAGGATTTTTCTATCCATTGCGAATTTTGTCATCAGGTACTCTTAATTTCTACTAAGTAATGACTATGCTGCCAAACTATTGCCAATAATTGATTTTGCTGATATCTAGCATTCTTGATAAAATATCTGCATTAATCTGGAATTTGAAATTTGTGTTTATCTTCGGCTGCAAAGTTAAAATAAACCTTGTCTTTGGGTTTTCACTTGAGAATCTGCATTGGGGGTTGAGTTGAGCAGGTCTTTTACTGCCACACATAGGCTTCTGTGAGCCAGATCTACACTGAGAGTGAATATGGAAAAATGTTAAGGTATAAAGTGCCCAAATTTAAGAAGCAAAATGAAAATGTTCAGAAATATTTCAGTGGAATTGAATATATTTAATTCATTTAGAATTCACATAAAGTGTTTATTTCAACACGACTTAATAAACACAGCAGTGAGAAACGCACCTTAAAATCGACTATTTCACTTGATTATTGTTCTTTACGACAAAGTCAGAATTACCCTGGACCACCACTTTGCACTGGACATTAACCACTGGATAGAACTGGGAGGCAAGATCTAAGATTTGAGAAGGACTTGGAAAATGGGGAGAGGTTTAATTACTACATAGGAATGATGGAGCAGACAAAAAGAATAAGGAACAATTTATGGGCTGTCGCAACACAAATAGTACTTGCTATTGAGAGTCTAATGGCAATGTAGTCACCAGAGAATTGTATTGGGTCAAAGTCAGAGTATTCACTGCATTTTCAGTGTTTAAGTGGGCAAATCGGATTATTTTTAAAAGTTCCCATCCTGGAAAAGGGCTCCTGGAATAGCAGAGTGTGAGTATATAGGTGTATTAGTCAGCCAAAGGGGTGCTGATACAAAGTAGCAGAACCCTATTGGCTTTTATGAAAGGTATTTATTTAGGGTAAAAGCTACAGTTACAAGGCCTAAAGAGTCCAACTCAAGGCACCATAAGAGGTACTTTCTCATCAGAGTCAGATGCCATGTGTTGAAGGAAGATGGTCACTGATGATCTCTTCCTGGTTTCTCAGGGCTTCCTGTAAACAGTCTCTGGCATTGGACTTGTTTCCTTCTGGGCCTTCTCAGCAGCTCAGCTGCTCTGTTCTCTTCAGCTGCAAACTACCAGGGAATGGCTCATTTCTTCCCTGGGCTTTAGCTGTTTGAGTCTTCTCCTTTCTGTCACATGGCAGGACCGAAATGATCAAGGTCTCTCCTCTTCTGTATCTGTGGAGCTCTCTCTCTTCTCATGTGTCTTCTTGAGTGACTGCCTGTTTACATCAGCCCACCAAGGGGATGGGGACTCAACCAGATTCAAGCCCTACTGATGTGGTTGAATCAAAAGCTCTAAATTGATTTAATCAAGTAAACTTAAAACCTTTGGATTTAATACAATCAAAGGATATCATACTCAGAGGAACAGACCAGTTTACAAATATAATCTTTCTCTTTTTTTTGTGGGGGGAGGGAGTTCATAAATAGTACGGATGGTTAGATTTCAAGTTTTGAATAATGTAAAAGGTTAGAAATAGGGAACCAGCACCATATTGGGAGAATATCATTTGTAATTTATGACAAATAACTGCAGTTTTTTTGATGTTTAAGCAAGGATGACTACAAAGATATTTTCTACACAGCACCCTGAACAATGTAACCCATAAATATTTGTTGATTACTGAATGAATGAATGATGTAATTAATAAATGGGTGTATGGGATGATGAAAGATTAGATGAAAAAATAATTGGATAAGTCAATAGATAAATTTTCAAATGGATAGATGCATAAATTTTACTGATGGCTCAGATTCAGTTTCCGTGACTACCTCGTGACAACATGGATAGTTTCGGCTCCCCCCTCCTAACTTCTTATGCTCTTACTAAATAACATGGAGCAATATCACTAAATACTGAAACAGCAGTGCACAAAACAAAGGCTAAATCCAGCAGATCTTGATAAATGCTGGGGTAAACGCTGAGGTTTAGAAAGAAGTACATGGAGTAGAGAGGACCTTCTAGGCAGGAGTTTCCTGACACACAGAAGAATGATCAGATAGAGGAGGAAAATCAGAAGATTTACATAAAACTGCCTGCTAAGGCATTATATATATAAAGAAATGAAAATTAAAGCTGCACAGATATTGTAATTGATTCTATACATTGTAAACAAAATAGACTTAATAAATAATTGTAGGAAGGACTTGAGGGGCAAAAAGTAAGTGAGGGTATTATGCAGAGATGAGGAAGTTACTGAAACCCTTAGGGCAAAGCTGAGGATAATACATGTTGCTGGGTGCCTCAGGGCTGGGAAATTGGCAGAGGAAGCTAGGACTGTTGAAATGTGCTGCACTGCTCCTTATAGAATCAGAATGGTTTCTACTCAGTCTCCTTCTTTTCCTCCTCCTCTGTTTTTGACCCCTCCTCCACTTCCACCTCCTTTCTGACAGACATTGCCTCCAAAAGGCTGAATCTAAACAAAAAACTGTTACAAGAGGACTGAAGAAAATTAGGCTAAAAGAAATTTTGCCTAATTATCTCCTTTAATTGCAAAATATTCACTGAAGATTTAAGTCGTAATTTCTGTGTTTCATATTAGATAGAAGAATTTACTGAGAAGTAGTTCTTCAAAATGCTCTTTTATGGGAAAGGCAAGTTGCCTGAAAACTTTGATATTTCCTAAGGAGGAAATAGATCTAAAAAAGGGCAAAACATTGAAAGTGGCTAAAATTCTTCTATTGGTTTTAAGGATTTGATTCAAAGTTACAGTTTATGAAGATTCACAACTACTTTAATATATTTATATTTTCCTCTTATTTTACAATATATGGAACTATATAGCAAGTCAGCACCTATTTATATTTTCTTCATATTACAGTCCAAATGATTGAAAATATTTTACGGATATTGTTATTTTAAATTACGTTTCCCTTTATTTTGATAACTTTTTAGTCAGAGAGTTTTCCTTAAACATTTTAAAATGAGAAGTTATGAAAAACACAGAAAAATAGGTCTCCTACCCAGGGAACACCACTACTAAGTTTTAGGTATATTTCATTCCAATTTTTCTATTGGAAATATCTTTATATATGGTTGTGATTATAATTTCTAGAGAAAAACCGTCTAGAAACAAAACGTTTCTATCATCTTATCTACAACAGAGTAAATATTTTTCACTTTCCAAAACATTTATTTTAGTTTCTATTATATTTTATAAAGCACGTATGCCATATGCTGAAAATCTTCAATGTTTCCCTATTTTATTTAAATCATTTATCTCATGGTAATTGCAAAGAGTTTTACACTTCCTCCTCTTTTCATCCTTTTCTCCCTTAATACTTCCTGCCTTTTTATCTTTTCCCCCCTTTAAAACTGCAGAGACATAGAATTGGATTATTCAGAATTCCTTCTTCAATATACACATTCATTACTCGGGCACATATATATTAATTTTACGCATTTATTTTGATTTGTTCACTTGCTTTTAAAGGTACTACCAAATCACATGACCCCACCACTCAACTTAATTACTCAATTATCCCTAACTTCCGTCTCCTCCCTCCTCCTGATCACCCTCTCAGAAGTTACGCAATACCTTAAATTTTGTTTTTGGGAAAACCAGACCCGTCGACTATATTTCATATTCTGTAATTGTGAGGTTTGGTTATCAAACAGTTATCCTGGGCGCACCCACCGGGACCACCGTCCCGAGCACCCAGCACAGCCGGCACCCAGCGAGGGCCGAGATGGGACCCTGGAATTGGCCCCCAGAGGGCCAGCTCGCCCCTGGCCGCGGCAGCGCTGAGCCCGCCGATGGCCACCGACAGGGTCCTACTGCGGAGACACCTTCGGTCTGTATGCGCAGCCCAGCCCGCCCTGTCCGCCGCCGCCGCCCCGGGCGAGCCCCACCTTCCAGGGAGCCTTATGGGGGGCGGACTACGCCGTGCAGTCTCCAGTGCTGTGGTTAAATGGCCCCGCTCCCCAGTTTGCCCGCCGCCGCCGCCGTTTCCTGTGAGCGCGTCCTGGTTCTTTCTGCAGCCGCAACTGCCACCCCAACCCGCCTCGCCCGGAGCGACCGGCGAGCTGAGCTGGCTGCCCGTGGCCAGCCGAGGGGACCTCGTGAGACGCTGCGCCTGCCCTACTTTTGCCCTACTTTTGCTCAGTGCTCATCGCCATGACCTTCCAGAGGCGCCCTCTAGAGCAAACTCAGCCACATCTACCAGTTCGTGGCCTGCAGCCTCAGTTTGCACCAGCACAGCGAGGCCGGCTGGCAGTACCCCATCCGCCACAACGTGTCGCTCTTCAAGAGCCTGCAAGGAGGACACCCAGGGAAAGGCAACTACTGGACCCTAAATCAAACTGCGAAAAAATGGAAACTTCCGCAGGAAGCAAAGGCGCAGTTCCTGTGCCAGCGGCAACTCCTAAATGGCCACAGGGACATCTAAGCCAGAAGAAGCCAGCCCCTCCTCTTTGCTGATGCCTCCCCAGGCCCCAGAGCCTCCTGAGTGCACCAAGAGTGCTGCCTCATCTCCAGGAGGAACCATGCTCTCCTCCACCCCTTTCCCCAACACCTTCTTCAGCAGCATCAGCACCTTAAGTGTCAGCAGCTGCCGGAGACTTCAGCCAGCTCTCTTTGGCAGCCACCACCTTGGGATCCAGGGGGTCCAGCTGCCCTCCAGCAGCATGTGCCCACCCTCATCGCACCCCACCAACCCCTTCCCAGCCACCTCCACACCCAGCTTCATCTCAGAGATCTTGCCAGACACCTTGCTGCTGAGTAACTGCAGCGGCAATAACAACAGCCAGAGATCTTCCCATTACAGCCCTTACCTGCCAGCACCAGCGGGGGCCAAAGCAGCCCCTCTACAGCTTCAACATGGTCAACAGCTTCCTGTATCCCCGGGAGAGCTCCTAGGTCTAGAGCAGAGCTTTTCAGACTTTCATGTGCACACCTGGAAATCTTAAAATACAGATTTCCTTTCAGTAGGTGTGGGGTAGGGCCTGAAGGTCTTCCTTTCTGGTGAGCCCCGGGTGACTGCACCTGCAGTAGCAAGGTTGTGGATAACTCTTTCTACAACCCAGCAAGATTTTACAGGGTTCTCTGTATATAGAGCCTCCTTAGAGAAAAATTCATCTCACTCTATTCTGGGGCAGCAGCCCATAAGCCCTACAGGGGCGGGAACCATGTTTATTTCCTTCATCACTGCATACCAAGGCTGCAATACAAATGTGCATGAAGTTGGCTAATCAATATGGATCAATGAAGCTGCTGGGTAAGAAAATTAAATTACAAATGGCAAGTGAAGCCATGGGGTGTGTTTGGGATTGGACAGTTGAATTCTGCTGTGGGAGCTGGTTATCTCCTGCTCAGGAGCATTCTGATTTTTCTAGAAGAGCCAGTATTCTGGATTTTGATATGAAACTGTGAATTATTTGTTCTTTGCCTCTACTCAAAGTTTTAAAACACTGTACTAGGAAACCTTGACAAACCTTGAGCTATATTCATGAACCACCTCTGCTTATACTAAAAAGCATCTGGTACACAGTACACACCAATAGTAATGAACTGTCAAGTCCAGCTAAGCCCAGTGTGCCACTCACACCTCACGTGTATTCACTCATTTATTCCTCTCAACAACCTTAGGAGACAGATATGATTATGACTCTTTATTTTCAATATGAAGAAAGTGAACCCCTGAGATATTAGGTAACTTTCACAAGGCCAAACAGATAGCAAATAATGGAACCAGGATCAAATCCAGGCAGTCTGACTCCAGAGCTGGTGCTCATAACCTCTATGTTATAGTCCAAAACAACAACAACAAAAAGCCAACCTCCACAGGCAAACATAAATTTATGGGGGAAGGAAAGGAGCTAGATCTAGATTTCATTTGTCCAAAAATTCTGGTTGAAATGAAAATCATTTGAGTGCTCCCCTATTCAGTGAGGGTGGACATCACCTTTGTCTTATTTCTGCTGCCATATCCCCAAGGTCTAGGGTGTCCATTGTTCTGGTTTGTGACAGCCTGGTGTCCTGTGTCTTTTTAGCATGGGTCCTGGATTTTTAATTTTTAAAGAAAGTATTATTAGAATTTTACTGAAAATAGTTTTTAATGAAGTTTTTATAGTTATTTAACACAATAAAACAAGGTGCAGCCAAATTTTTAAATATATATATTATTTATTTTTGGCACTGTCAACACTCAGAAGTATTTCTATTTTGATGATTTTCATCATCACTCTCCCAATACTCACAAGAATGCCTTGTACATGGTGAACATGCAGTCAGTATTTGTTGAATGAAAGAATGTATTTGAAAAGTGTTTATTAAAATGTGTAGAGCTGTTGAAAAAAACATTTATACTGGCCTCATACAATAAGTGAAACAGTACTCCTTTTTCTATTCTTTGGTAAAGTTAATTAAGATTGAAATACTCTATTTAAATTTTGAAAGGATGCAACTATAAAATCAACGTGGGTGAGAAGTTTTCATGATAGAAAAATTTTATTTACTGAAATAATTCCTTTAGTAAACAAGAGTTCTATCCAGGCATTCTATGTCTTTGTGAGTAACTTCAGATGCATTAAATATTTTCAAGAAGTTGTTCATTTCATCTAAGTTTACAATTTTGATGACATCAAATTCCTGACAGTATTTCATTATTAACTTTTTAGGTATTCTATGTTGATAGTTATTGCCCTTTTATATTCATAGTTTATTCAAAACGTTATTTCTTTACACCTTTAATTTTTCTTTTTTGACTTTTCCAGTATGACAAATGAGAACAATTAAAAAGCTCAATCAGAGGAGTTCTGGGAATATGGCATTGGTGTAGGATGACGGATCACCTCACTTACAAAAACAGCAGATGAAGGGTAGAAGCTGTCCAAAGGAGCTGTTTGGGGTATCTGCAGACCAGCAGAGTGCTGCACGCATTGTCCAGGAGGGAGTGGGGACAGGGATGAAGTGAATGAAATGAAAACTGTAAGTTACTGGCCACTCAGCTGGGAACAGCACCCATCCCCTACCTTCAAGATGAACAGCCTCTGTAAAACCCATGACTTATGGCAGCCAACTGAGAGGGGAGACAGTGTCTTCCTACCTGGGGAGAGGGAGGGTGTGGTAGAGGGCTGAGTGTGGTTTCTCTTCAGTGAGAGAGTTTAAACAGCAGGGCCCAGCTTTGAATCATGGTTCTAACTAGCCCTGAAACACCAGCCAGTGGAGTTTGGAAAATCACCTCTGTGGAGACGTTCGCTAAAGTGAAGAAGAAAAAAAGACTTTTTAAATTCTCTCCTGTCCCTATCCCCAGGCCCTGATGGATCTGGTTGGTGCCACATTTGTGGTCCCTGACCCTGTTTTGATAACTTAAACAAGGCAATTTAAAAATACAGAATATGATGAACCAAAAAAGCAAAGAAAAGCTGTGAAACATAAACACTCAACTGTAAAACCAGTAGGCAAGAGAGAGAAATTGACCATCAGAGTAAACTCACCAACATAAACAGATGCCTAGACAGCACTAAAAATTACATACCATACTAAGAAATAGGAAGAGATGGTCCAACCAAAGGATCAAATTAAAAATCCTGATGACATACAGGATTTAAAACAATTAATCAGTGTTGTTCACACAAATCTCCTAAATCAATTCAAGGATTTGATGGGAAATATGGCTAAAGAAATAAAAGATGTTAAGGAGACACATTGTGAGCATTAATAAAAATTTTAAAGCTTGAAAAGGAAGGTAGCATACCTTATGGGAATGAAAGACACAATGGATGAGATTAAAAATACATTAGAGGCATATAAGAGCAGATTTGAAATGGCAAAAGAATGGATAAGTGAATTAGAGGACAGAACATCTGAACTTGAAAAGACAGGAGGACAGAGAAAAGAATGGAAAAACTTGAACAGAATTTCAGGGTATTAAATGACAGTGTGAAAAGGACAAACACATGTTATGGGTGTCTCAGAAGGAGAAGAGAAAAGAAAAGGGGAGAAAGAATATCTGAGGAAATAATGGCTTATGACAGACATAAATATTAATATCCAAGAAGGAAAACACACCCCAGACAGAATAAATCCAAAGAGACCAGCTCCTAGACACCTACTATTCAAAATGTCAAATGCCAGATATAAAGAAAGGATCCTGAAAGCAACAAGAGAAAAGTAATGCCTCACATACAAGGAATGCTCAGTAAGACTATGTGCCAATTTGTCATCAGAAAGCATGGAGATGAAAAGACAGTGGTATGATATATTTAAGTCACTGAAAGAAAATAACTGCCAGACAAAAATTCTTTATCCAGCAAAACTGTCCTTCAAAAATGATGGTGAATTTAATGTCTTCACAGATAAACAGAAACTGAGAGAGTTTGTCACCAAGAGACTGGACTTACCAGAAATACTAAAGGTGCTACAACTTGAAAGGAAAAATCAGGAGAGAGAGCATCTCAGAAAAGAGTGCAGAAATGCAGATTATTAGTAAGGGTACCTAAAAGGGTAAAATGATAGATAGTAGTAAGATATGATAAAAGAAAGATAAGGGATAAAATGATAAAAAATAAATAAAAAATAATACTATCTTCACTGTAATAACACAATGTTAATGGATTGAACTCCCCAATCAAAAGACACAGAATGGAAAAATGGGTTAAAAATATATGATCCATCTATATATTGTCTACAAGAGACCCACCTTAGAAGCAAGGACACAAATAGGCTGAAAATGAAAGGTTAGAAAAAGATATTCCAGGCAAGCAGTAACCCAAAAAGAGCTGAGGAGCTACACTAATATCAGACAAAATAGATTTTAAATACAAAACTGTAAAATATTGAATCATTTTTTAAAATCTGTGCATCCAAGATGATTTATCAAATTCCTGTGCTACTGGTGTGTTCTCTGCTGGCTCATGTTGTACACCTTTTCTATAAATTAAGGTCTTTGCATTACAATGGGTCTTCTTATTGTGTATAACCATCTGTTTACGGTTGCTTCACATTATTTTGTAGAGTACTTCAAGCATTTACATTTTTCATGAGCAATCATACAATTGCTGTCCAATGCAGATATACTCAGTGCAGTTTTAAGATTGTTAACTTCATAACCTTTTTTCACTTCTTCTAATAGAAATCTTAAACAGAATTATGATTTAATTTTCAGCAGTAGGGTACACTTTCATGAAGTTATAGATCATGGGGTATGAATGTGGAGTGATTAAAAAATGTAAATGTTTGCATATAATTTGATAAATACAATTCTCACAACATTTTCTCATTTTCCACCCCTATTGATTTTTGTACCTACGGATATTGTGTATGTGAAAGGTTTGCAAATGTTGTTATGGCTTTCTTTTACAAAGGACCAATGTTCCTTCTTTTCCATAGGCAAAATTAAAATGTAATATTTGAAATGCTCAGATAGTCAGTAAGAAAAATTTCAGTGACTGACTCTAAAGCTTGGATCATATTAAGGACCGCTCAACAGTTGGAGAGAAATTGGAAGGCAATGTAGTAGTTTCAATTGAAGGAAAAACCTTATAAAATGACACTCAGGGGCCATCCGGATTTTAAGGAGCTTCCTTGTTTCCAGTTCAATCAATTAGAATACTATTAGTTTTTTTGTTTTTGTTTTTTCTCTCCCTTCTCACTGGGCCTTTCAACACAATGAATGAAGGAGATATCATTTATTTAGGCAGCCTAT
>JAQZBX010025169.1:0-29716 GCA_029593785.1 Cabassous unicinctus | reverse complement strand
CCCTGACCTGGAAATTTGCAATCTCTCTCTTGCTTGAGAAAATAAAACTCTCTTTGTCCACAGACATAGAGCAGGTCAGCACTGACAATCCACATTTCATGGAGAGAGGCAGGCCCGGGGCTGGGGGCAGTGAGTGGAGAAGGCCCGTCCATTTGCTCGGGGAGGGGCGGGGGGGCGGGGCAGAAGGCAGTCCTGTCCCTCTCTCTGCTGCCTTTAAGAAAGGCTTTGCATTTCGGGATGCAGGCCTGTCCCTGGGAGCCCACAATTCACAGGACAAACTCTTTTGGCTCAATCAGAGCGAGCAAAGTCTGTGCTGATTCACTCGCTTCCCTTGCCACTAATTGCTTTCTCCCGCAACCCATTCCCAGTGCAGAGCCTTAATGGTCCCCACCAGCGAAGGTGGCCTGGATGCCTTCACACTCCACTGCTTGCCTTGGCAGGAGCCTCAGCCCACCCCTCACTGCAGCCAAAAACCCCGAGTCTACACTGCATTCGAATGCAGAGGCCCCCAGCAGGGCAGGCCTGTCCACAGCCTCCAGGAGGCACTGGGCTCAGGACACCCAGACCCATCTTCCCACCCTCTGCTGGGTCAAGCAGAGCCCACCGTCGACCGCTGGCTCTCCCCCACCTTCTGGAGAGGGGCTACCATCTGGAGGGCACAGCTTCTGCCGCCTAGCCTGCTGGGCGGGAGCTGTAAGAAGCCAGGACATTGGAGCCTGGTGGGTGGCTCTGCAGAGAGAGGCTGGCTCAAACACGCCCTTGGCATGCCCCTTTGGTCTTTCCAATCCCCTCGGTTTAGGGAGTGCTGGCCTCGCTGTGCCCAGCTCTGTGCTAAGTTAAAAAAAATGCAGAATCCTGGGCTCCACCCAGGCCTCCTGAAGTAGATCCTCTGGCTATGGAGCCTGGCAATGTGCATTATAGACCATTTCCGGGTGTTTCCGAGGTACCCTGAAGTGTAAGAGCCACTGGTTCAGGTGGCAAGGAAGGCCCAAATCAGGCAGCAAGAGTGGGGTCAGATTTAGGCTGCATCTCTGAGAAAGACTCGACTTTCACGTCTTACCCATACAGCATCGTCATGTTGATCTAGGGACACGGCCCAGGACCTAATCACCATGTGTGGGAGCCTCAAATCTTTCAAAACTAGGTGACAGAAGGTTATAAATGTACATCAGGGCAGTATTGGAAGGGAAAACACATTACAACCTGGGGAAGGCGGGAGAGAGAGAAGCTTTCAGCAGCCACTCGGCCATGGTCTCCTCTCCCCCACCTCCTTGCTAGTTCAGTGCTTTCATTTTTAGCACCAGATGACAGGCCACCTCCTTCTGTACTGCCAGCAAGCCCCATGGACATTCACCAAGTTGGAGATGGGATGAGAAGGGCAGAAAGGAAAGGGCTTCAGACGCAAGTTGGGTACCCATTAGGTGTCAGGTGCTTTCATGTGTCCATAAAGGGGCTAGATGCTTTTGCTCTTCCATCCATCTGTCCATCCAGACAGCCATCATCCATCCATCCCTCCATCCACCCACCAGTCCATCCATACATTTGTTCACTCATTCATTTGTTATCACTGTGGTACAACCAGTAGGATTTTCAGAAAGTGGCCCTGGATCTGCCTTTGGGTTGTCTAGACAATGAGCTTTCTGGGAGAGGTTGCACCCAAGCTCAGAGTCCACTGACCTGTGGTTTCCTCTCCCCTTCAGGGAGAACAGCAATATCCCACAGGCTCCAAGGTCCCTATGTATTGGGAAGCCGGCACCCCCACTCCAGGCTGCCTGGCACCAAGCCGTCTGTTTATTCCCTCATCCACAAGGCAGCTTTGCCTTGCTTGCCCTCTGAAAAGAGAAAGCCAGGGAGGAGGGTCCCTCTGCCAGAATGCAGAGCCATGCTGCAGGTCAGCAGCACCCCAAACTGTAACCTTTGTAAGGTGGGGGGATGGGGAATCTCTTCTCCTGTTGACCTTTCGTTTTTGTAGGTTTTCCCAATAAAGACAGTTTCCTAACCCAGGCCATGTGACACTTGTCCCCAACCCTGGTCCATAACATGTGTAGGACCCAATGGATGACTCAACCATCCATTAAACACCTACTGTAGACCCTGAGCATTCTGGGTCCTAGAGATTTGAGAAAAGGGCTCATAAACGGACCTCAAGGATCTCGGCGGGGGACAGATAGATGATTTAGTACCGTGGGCAAGTGCTGTTCTGGAGGCAAGTGCACTTGGATATGGGAGGACTTCTCAAAGGTAAGGGTAGTGGAGGTGGGTCTTGAAGGATGAGGTGAAGAAGGTGGGGGCAGGGGGCATCAGGCATTCCAGCCCATTTGCTGCTTGGAGAGTCTGGATAATTCCATGCTGCAGTTCCATGGTCAACCTCACTTCTGAAGCTTTTCACACCCCCTCCCCAGCCCCTGAGATGGTAAAATTCCAACCTTAACACACAATAGTGGGCATGGGTCTTCCCAGGCTTGCCCATGCCCACGCCCCCAGCCTTCAATCTAGCCAGGAAATGCAAACACTCGATTTGGAATGGATTGCTCAGGGCTCCTGGAGGCCCCCCTGCCTCAGGTAATGGGAGGAGCCCGACCTGTCCCAGGTGTGATGACTTTGCCCTTTCAGGTGACTTGTGTCTTTCTTCATCCTTCCTATGGCTTTCTCTTCCTTGCCAATACTATTTTTCCCCCTTATGGTTTCCTTCCCATCTCCACCTTTTTTCCCTTTCTTTCCTCTCTCCCTGCTCATTTTGTAGGGATACCACTGGCAACCTGGGGCCCACGGTTCCAGCAAGACAAAAATATTTAGAAGAAATCAGTGAAGAGAGGGCCCCAGTTCTCAGGAATCACAATGTCTTCTAAATACCTGGGGAGCTAAGTAGACACCAAGGAGCACATGCTGCCTTCATTTTCCGTTTATTTTCACGTATACATATCCTACCTTTGCAATGACATTATAAGCTTCTAGAGGACAATAATCTCTGGCTGGTAATAATCTTGATTCTGGCACCAACTGGCTGTGTATCCCTGGGCAAATCACTTTCCTTTTCTAGGTCTGTTTCCCCAATTGTAAAAGGACCAGTTAGGCATTCTCACAATGCAGTGTTCCCTGGAGCCCTAAATTTCCACAGAGCTGCCTTAGGAGCAGTTACAGGTGAGGGAAGGCTGAGCAGGTGGGGCTTTAACGCACATGCAAAGTGGTCCAAGGGTCTGAAACAAAGGTGCATAGAGTACAGTGTACCAGAATGATGGGGCGTGGACAGAGGAGTCACACAAAACAGAAGCAGCCGCCTCTTACTGATCAGTCTGGAATACTTTTATGTGCATTCTATACAGGGTTTGGCATAAGGTTTAAGAAGAGGAATATACTGCTTTTTTGGTTTTGTTTATTTTTAAGTTGGGATATCACTTCCAAAGTGATGGATGACTTCCAAAGTCCCTCCAAAATTCTATGGTTGGGAGCAGATGTGGCTCAGGCCACTGGGCATTTGCCTCCCATGTGGGAGGTCCTGGGTTCGGCTCCTGGTGCCTCCTAGAGAAGGTGAGCAAACAATGAGCAGACAAAGAGAACCATCTGGGGAGGGAGTGGGGATAAATTGAAATAAATAAATAAATAAAGTAAAAATAAAATAAATATTTAACAAACAAACAAAAATTCTATGGCAGTACCCCTACGGATTCTTGTCCGAACCCCTTCTTACTGGCACCCTGGAGCCTTTTCCTCTCTCTGTCCCATCTGTAAGCAACCTTTAAGGATTGTGTCTTTGGGGATAAGAAGAACCATTGATAAACCTCCCTGGTCGGTGGGCAGTTCTCCTAAGACCCAGTGAGATTCCAGGACACGGGAAGGAACAAAGAGTTCCTTCATTTCATTCTCATTGTTCTGAGGATCACCAGAAATACAAAAGAGATTTCATCATAAAAGTATCCTTCATTAAGAAGATGATGATAACTGTGCTTGCGGGAACACAGACTCCTCGGGAGCAGAAGCCAGGCCAGCGTAGAGCTCCGAGGTCAAGGACGATCATGGGGCAACTGGCGTGTCTGCTCGCGCCTGTGCGTTTCTGCAGCACACATGTGCAGGGCAGAGCCATAAGGTTTATATCTGCTGTAGAACAGACGTGCGGGGTGGAAATTCATACCAAGAGAGCCTGTGTGTGTTTTCCCACTTAAATTGATGCAAGTGTATTTATTGAAGCTGCCAAGAATTCTCCACCAAATGGAATTGATGAGAAGCCCGGGTATACAATTCCATCTCAGTACAAGGTGCAAAGACAATAAACACAAGAAAAATACTTCAAGCAGCACCTTGTATTCCAAATTGTTTCATAATTTAAGCAGCACTCAGTTTGACCTCTAAATACAGCCTCCTGCCTATTCTCTAACCAAGGGAGACAGAGAGACTGTGGAACCACACTCGGGGGCTTCTTTCCTTTATTTGTTCAGTCCACTGGTCACAAATACGTCCCCAGGGTCTGCTCTGCCCTACGCCAAGTGCCGTGTTGCCCTCTCATGACATTCATGGACTTGTAGGATATAAGGAGCTGGATACATATGCCAACCCCCTCGTGGCGCAGAAGTGAGGGAACTCGTCACACATCGCAGCCACGTGATGAGGACCCGGGGTCCTTGATGGCTGGCTTCTGCTATAGCTGTCTCTGTCCATGTACCGGCTGTACCCCTGGACTGCTGTGGCCAACGGGGTCATTTGGGCAGGGGAAGGGCCACCTCCAGGATATGACTGGAATGGTGGGCAGCAGGGAACTCAGCCTAAAAGTCCTCTCTCCGCTGGAGCCTCCACTGACGCCTGAAATTCAGCCCTTAAAAAGCATTTCTTTGGATCTTAAAGGTTTTCTGTCTAGGCTCTCCATCTAAAACGCTCATGGTCAAGTTTAAACCTGCCCCACCGACCACCTTAACAGGGACTGATTCATCAGAAAGTTGACAGCACAGCCTTCTGCAGTGGGACCCTGGACAGATGTCCGGGGCACCTCGAGTGGGAAGAAGGGGGCTGGGCAGGCAGTGGGAGGGCGCCGAAGGCCACTCCTTCTTGGATTTCACAGTTTTGCAAAGACAGGTCCTCCCCAAGGGTCTTAGAGAGAAGCCTTATTTAGAAGACTCCTGGAGGGTCAGACAGTCTCAACTCAATATTCAGGACATTCTTGTAAAGGAGGAAGGGACAGGACAGACGATTTTTCAGCCTAAGAGTAAAGCAGCCTCGGAAAGAACCATGCACCTCTTTATCGAGGGCAAGTAACACTCAGCGAGGCTGGGTAAGTTGAAAACTAGCCTCCTGGTTTTAGAGAGCTCAGTGGAAAACACAATTCCGCACACTGGGCTATTTCTTTGTCCTTGTCTGGGATGCTAAGTTGAAATGACTTAGCCGCTTGCTAATTTCTGGCAAGGCCGCCATCTCCTCCCGGGGCTGGCCTGCCTCAGCTGCCCCAGCCCGTCAGCTCCAGCGCACAGGCCCGGACAGCACCAAGGGGGCTGCCTTGCGTGTCTGCCTGCTGGGCCAGCTCGCCTCCCTGGGCCCTTTGCTTCCCAGAAACGTGGGCCGTGCTGAGCTCTGGCAGGCACGGCCTTGGGGTGAGCAGCGGCGGCCCGAGAAGCTGTATTTGTACCTCCCTGCGGTCTCTTGCTAGACTGTATCTCTCTAACTGTAGACCCCACAGGGCAGGGACTGGTCCCTCTGAGCTCTCTAGTTGGTGTCCAGAATGTGAACGGCACAGAGGAAATAGCCTTTGGGGCTCCTTCCCAAGGCAGGTGCTCCTCTCCCCGCAGGGCCACCGGCCACGCCACCTCCCACCGGCTGGCAGAGATGGCCCCTGCCCCTTCCTCTCCAAGGATCTCAGCCTGGCTCAGGGATGTCACCCTTTCCTTTGGGGGTAATGGAGTGCAGAGGGTGGGTGACAGATATGACCATTCAGTCCTGAATTACATCTGGGGCCCAAAGGGCATTTACTTAGTGCCCTGCAGGTTGGTGTGTAATTTCCCAACAGGAGGGAAGGTGCAGCAGGGGCTTCCAACTCTCCCCTAAAGGCCCACCTTCGTTTAAGGAGTTGCAGCAACACCTGGCTCAGGGAAGTAGGACCCCATCTTTTCTGCCTCACTCCCCCTGCCCCATCCCGGTTCAGGCCTCCAACACTGGTGGTTTGGAGCTGCTTCTTTACTTTAAAACTTCCAGTGGCTCCCCTCTGCCCCTAGGGTGGAATCTAATCCCCTTGTACGGTTCCAAGGTCTATCACAATCCCCGGCATCCCTTCAGCCTCGTCCCAGGCCACCCTGGTGCCCTGCGCCCCAGCCACATCAAAAGGCTCAGTGTCCCCGCACCAGCCAGCTTGCTTCCTGCACTTCTCTTCCTTGTGCCCTTCCCATCCCTGCTCCGTTTTCCACCTGGCCAGCTCCTCTCCTCCTGCAAATTGCAGCTCAACTGTCACCACCTGGGAAGCCTTCTCCACCCCTCCCAAGGGATGGAACCCATCAGTCCCTCCTCACAGTTCCAGCAATCCCTCTTTCATATCACTCTTCTCGCTCTTAGTATGATGTCTATGTGTGTTTTCTATGTTCCTCCAGGGACAGAGCATCCCCAGAGCAGAAGCAAGTGACTTCATCCCCTTTGGTTCAGAGGCAGCTTTGAATGAAAGGCAAAGCCATAGAGGAAAAAGGTTTGGAGTCAGGCACATCTGGGTTCAACTTGCCTCCCCGATGACTGTGTGATCTTGGGTAAGTAACATACTCTTTCCAAACGTGGTGAAGTGGGAATGATGAAGCCTAGCCCTAAAGAATTTCGAGAATTAGAAAGCACAGAGTGGCCAATCACTCAAAAGGGAGCTGCTGTCAGTGTGGTTGCCCCAGCACCTGCACACGCAGCAGCTGGCACACAGGAGGCGCTCAGCACCTGCACACGCAGCGGCTGGCACACAGGAGGTGCGCAGCACACGTTTGTGCGTCCTGCCTAGCAGTCCCGGCTCTGTGGCTCCCACGGCCATCTCCCTTCCTTCCCTGGCCACACCAGCTGGCCTGGTCCTTAAGTGGAGGCTCAACCTACTGTCCTCTTCTGCTCCTCTTGACTTCAGCGAAAACCAGAGACAGGAAGCCCCACACCTTGGCTATCTATCATCGGAGCAACTTAAAAACCCTCTCTGCCTCCTGTTTGCTAGGTCCCGTGGGTTCCCAACGTCCTTGCCCCACTTCCCTCCTGAGCCCTTAGAGCTGCAGCTTCAGGAACCCGCATCCCCACAGCTGTGTGCACCTTCCCTGTGTCCCTGGGAACCTGCCGATCCTTTGCCTTTTGCGAGCGAAAGGAGCTGGTCAGTGTTCTTCGGGAGCAAGGGCACCGTGGATTTGGGAGGCTTCTTAGCCATGTGATAATCACCACAGTGATGACTCACTGGATAGCACTTTACAGTTTGCAAAGCCTTTTCACATACATTTGATGTTGAGTCTCACGACAACCCTGTGAAGCAAGAAAGCTAGGTCTTTTCTCCTCTTACTCCTCCTCCTTCCACTTCCCTTTTGCTTCTACACCTTGATCACGCCCACCTCCACCACCACCTTCACCTCCACCACTATCTCTACCACTTCCACCATGTCCATCTCCATCTTCACCTCCACCTCCACCACCATCTCCACCATGTCCACCTCCATCTTCAACTCCACCTCCTCCTCCATCACAACCTCCACCACCATCTCCACCTCCATCTTCAACTCCACCTCCACCTCCATCACAACCTCCACCATCATCTCCACCACGTCCACCTCCATCTTCAACTCCACCTCCACCACCACCTCTTCCACCACTATCTCCACCACTTCCACCATGTCCATCTCCATCTTCACCTCCACCTCCACCTCCACCACCTCTAACACCTCCACCTCCACCACCTCTAACACCTCCACCTCCACCTCCACCACTGCCACCATCTCTACCTCTACATTCAACACAGCTGCTGTTAAATTAGTCTGAACCTGGACTCTTTAGTTCTAATCTTAACAGTAACTCTGGATGATGGATAAAAAAAATATCTCCATTATATCCATGAGGAAACCAGTCAAAGAGGCTACACAACCCTCTGCAAAGCCATGTGGCTAGTAAGCAGTAGAGGCAGGACTCCAGATTTAAAAATTTTCCATTGTTTATGGTTATAGAGGGAGCTGGACTCCACTGCCCCACACCTCAACTACTCCAGGACCCCCCCCTTTTTCAGTATTATAACATATATTTTTTATTTTAGTAACTGTATTTCAATATATGTAATTGATTTCCTCTGTAATTTCATTTTATTTATTTATTTTTTAAAGATACATAGATTACATACATGTTACATAAAAAATGTAGAGGATTCCCATATGCCCCACTCCCTCCCCCTCCCACACTTTCTCACATTAACAACATCCTTCATTAGTGTGGTACATTTGTTACAATTGATGAACACATATTGGAGCATTGCCACTAAGCGTGGATTATAGTTTACATTATAGTTTAAACTCTCTTCTGCACAGTTTTGAAAGTTATGACAAGATAGATAATGGCCTGTATCTGTCATTGAACATCATTCAGGACAAGTCCAATGTCCTGAAAATGCCCCCATATTACACTTATTTTTCCCCTCTCCCTCCCCTCAGAATCTCTGGTGGCCACTGCCTCCACATCAATGATGAAAGTTCTTCCATTGTTAGAATAACAATAAGTCTATAGTAGAATAACAGAATAGGAAGCGAGCTGGGGCATTGTTGGGGGTTCACTGAATGCTGATTTTTGTATGAAACCCAGCAATTTTAAGCAAGCATTTGCCACCTGGAGCCTAGCTGGCCCAAGGAGCTTTGCATCCTGTTGATGGCATGCAGACACATGGCTTCAGTGAACCACAAGCTGGTGCAGGATGGACTCCCAACCTCTCTTCCCATTCCTTGTCAAATGGAGAGCACAGTTGGGGGCAAAACTACTAGCCTAACCCAGCTAAGGTTATCCCTTTTCTCTCCTCCACCCATTGGCTTAGCAAGGGGCAAGGGACCCAACCCTAGTAGTATGCATTGAAGAAAAATTTTCTGGGATGCCTCTGGACAAGAGTTCTCATTGATTAAAACACAGGAAGAGGCATACATGGGTGAAAACAATATAATCTCTTTTTTAGCTGGGTATGCAAATATCTGGATATGAGGTCTAGATTATGGCAGGTCTCTTTGGAGTGTGAGGGCTGCTAGTTGAGGGAAAGAGCCACATGCTGATGGTGGCAGAGTGAAAAGGCAGAATGAACTGGGTCTTGGAGACAGTTGTTGAGGCAGTGAATGACCCAAATGTGGGGCTTCTTTTCTGTGAGATAAAATTTCCTAATTGTTGAAACCCTCTCAGGTTGAGTTTTCTAGTACTTGCATCTAAAGACATTCTTATTGATAGGCTCTTTGCTATTGTGACACACCACGCCTCGTTCCGCCTCTTTCTCCCACTGCTGCTCGGTGCTTCTGTCCTGTATCAGCCATTTGGGCACATTAAAACGAAGCTTAGTCTCGACCAGCTGGAGAAGGCAGGCGCTCACAAACGCTCTAAGACAAGTGCTCCTCTGCCTCCCTGGCAGCTCTTAGCCTGCATGTGAGATGCTTATTTCAGATTATGCTCTCAGACTAGATCTAGAGAGACCAGCCCGAGTCCCCATCAGAGGGTAGCTGGTGCAATTCTGTGCTTTACTTCCTGGGGCAGCAGGCAGGGCTGTTGGGCTAAAGGATATGGCGGCATGAGGTGGTAAGTTACAGGGAAGGAGCCCTTCACCATCCCAGGATCGCAGGCCTGGACGGGGAGGACGCAGGGATGCAGACCTCGTGTCTCCCTCTTCCGTGAGGGGTTTTTCTTTCCCTCAGTGGGTGAAAGAATTCTTGAGGAAGGAACAGGCACATACTTTTCTGGAATCTCACTTCCCTCCTCAAGAAACTTTAGGGCTTCCCTATTCCTAGTTCCTTGGGCCCAACCTTTTCTGCTTGAGCCTTCTGCTCCCCTTCCATGTGCCTTGCCTTCTCCCATCACCACTGTTCAAGGTAAGGAGCCTCCCCTCTGCCTACCCATTTCCATCCTGGCCTCCGTGGGCCCCTGCCTGGACTGTTCCTGCTTCCTTAGGGCCAGCTGGACCACTCCTCTTTCTAGAGGGTGGATTTGATGTCCCCAGAACTCAATCTCCTTTTTCTGTGAGCTACTGCAGCCTTAGGGTTGGCGTGTGTTTCTCAGTTGGGATGTTTATAAATGGCACTGGGATGTGTCTTGTAAGTTCTGTGATGGTGGCAAGCGCCCCGGACCTCTCCCCCACCTTCAGAAGCACGAGCGCTCAGAGGGCAAGAGCTATGCCACAAGTTTCCTTCCTTCCCCAAGAAGGAAGGGACATCAAAGGCTCATAGAGCCCTCAAGGGTGGAGTTGGAAAGACCCTCTCACTTGCTCTCCAAACAACTCTGTGGGCTGGCAGGTTGTCCATCACCAGCACTTGGGGTGCTGCCCCTGGGGGGGCAGTGAAGGGTGGCTTTCTCCCTCTGCCCCTCACTGTGTGAATTCAAACAAGGAGCACCCACCAGGACATGGTAGCCTTGTCAACATGGAGGACGTGTACTGAGGGACCCTCCTCAACCAAGCGCTGCGATTACAAAGGGTGGAAGACTCGGCCTCTGCCCTCCAATGAGATGGGAAGGGGGTATATAATGGAAAGAAACCTCAACACAGTTTATGTCGTGTTTGCCACTTGCCATAGGAGTATTGCAGATAATCACCTAGAGAAGAGACGGGTTGCCAGAAGGTGGTGGTCAGGATATGAGGGTTGGCAGGCCTGACCAGAGTGGGAGAGAGGGAAGAGACTTCAAGACTTGAATTGTAGTGAGGTGAGGCCATTTCCACAGGGGAAATACATGTTCCCTGGGAGAAACAAGGACTAGACCATCTTTGCTAGAAAGTTTGTGCTGTGGGAGATGAAGCAGGATAGGCGGGTGAGGTTTAAATTGAAGTGGGTCTTGAGTGACAGGATAGAGAGTTTGTACTTCATACTGGGGATGTCATACTCGAGATTTAAGGCCTGTGGCAACTCGAACCGGTGAGAGTGTTTGCTCAAGGGGTGTTATGTGCCCAGCTATGTTTAGGGAGATAAATATGGAGAGCACCGAGCAGACGGATGAGACTGAAGTGGGGAGATGAGTCGGGAGACCGCTGCAGTGTCCAGGAGTGAGGCGACGACAGCTTGAACCAGAGGGGCATGGGGAGCCGAGAGAGAGAAGAGGCAATGGCAGATTCAGAAAGTCATGCGGGAGGTGGGCCCGGAGGGGACCATCAAACGTGACATCGCGACTTCACTCAGAATGAAAGTCTCGTGCACCACAGCAGAGTGACTCGGGTCTGCCAACAAGCTTCCTGCACTGCAGTTGCTTTATCTGCCAAATGCAGAAGTTGTGCAAGATCATCTCCACCTCCTGTCCTGCGTCCAGCAGGAAGGCCACTGCCATGGGTTCAATTGTGTCCCCCAAAGGGACATGTTTGAGTTCCCTGAATGTGATGTTATTTGGAAATAGGGTCTTTGAGGATGTGATTAGTTAAGATGAGGCTAAACTGGGTTAGGGTGGGCCTTAAGACAACATGAGTTGTAACACCCTTAAAGGAGGAAGTTGGTACAAAGACCCAGACAAGCCAGTGGGGAGAGGGCCACGTGGAAATGGAGGAGGCAGGTGGGTCTACAAGACAAGGAATACCAAGCACTGCCAGGAAACGCCAGAAGCTAGAAGACGCAAGGAGGGATTCTCCACTACAGGCTTCAGAGTGAGCACGGCCCTGCTGACACCTTGCTTTTAGGCTTCTGGCCTCCAGAACTGGAAGACAACATATGTCTGTCGTTCAAGCCGTCCGCTTTGTGGAGCTTTGTTACAGCAGCTCCAGGAAACTAAGACGGCCACCAGTGGAAGTTCCACGGCACCGGAAGGGCAAATCTGAGTTTTTAATTTTAGCCCTTCCCCAATTATTGAACCTTGGCCAACTTATTTAACCTTCATGTGGTTCCATTTCTTTAGCTCTCAAATGGGGACAATGTCTTCCTGTAGAGATGCTTAAGGACTAAGGGCAAAATGTATGCTAACATGTGAAACAGGAAATTCATAAGAAACATCCCCTTCCCCAAACCCATGAGGGTTCTAGAACTCCATGATGTCTGAGATGTTCTACAACATCCACATGGAAGTGTGTTCAGGTGATCAGAGATGGTGGGCAGGTCAGAGCTGAAGGTAGGGGCTGGAGAAACAACCCTCAGAGTTGAAGCTGGGACGACTATGTGAAATCTACAACCAAAGAAGAAAGAGCATATGAAGTGAAGGGTTCAGGGGACGCTGGTGAGAGGGTGGCCCAGTGTAGCTGAAAGCAGCACTTCTCTGTGATTTCTGCTGTGTCCATGTAGGTGCGAAATTGTTTACTTAATGGGTTGTCTTTAAATCAACTCGTTTTTCTTATATATAAACATTTAGAAAGAAAACTTTTCCTTAATCACCAGTACCACTACAATTGCTTGCTACAATAAAAGGTAACAGTAAAATTAAACAACTATTAAAAATGTTTGTCTGTGTACTGCCTCACGGGCCACTTTGCACACTTGGGGATTTCCTGGGTTCAGGGGCTGTCCCTTAAAAGGATCAGAGTTAATCCATGTGGATCCAGAAGGTGGGAGAAAGGAAATTAGAGGGAGGCCGATTACGTCTTAGAGGAAGGACTTTCTAGAATTGGAGCTGCCCAGCAACGGGGAGGGGCACCTCTGGAAGCTCTGTTCCCAGGCACAGGAGTGGGTGGTAGAACTGGTGACTTGCCTGGGAGTAGAGGATCCAGGGACTGAGGCCTCAGACAGAGAGCTGCACTACATCTCCTCCAAGGGCCCTTTAACGACCAGCAGCCTGTGATGCCAGGTGTCCTCACACCCCACACCCATGAGAGAGAGGGGGGCAAAGGAAGTGAAGTGGGAGAATGAATGAATGGATGAGTGAATGAATGGAGGAGTGAAGAAATGAATGGAGGCAGAGAAGGGCTAGGCATCAAAGCAGATGTGGACTCAGGGCAGTGTGCTTCTGCTATTCCCCTCCGTCCCCATCCAGGCCCAAGGCTGCTTCCAGTCTGGGGGCCCCAAAGGACAGTCTGCCCTGAGGAGGACCACCTCCAGCTTCGTGCATGTGGGATACACGTCTAATAATAATACTCATAAGAGAATGCTGAATCTATGCTTTTTCTGCTCTACCATCCAGAACATGTGATTGCTCCGTTCTCTGAAGTTTTCCTGGTAGAACATGTTGGGAGGAGCCTGTCTGGGGAAATAGCCTCCCTCATGCTGCAGGTGGCTGTGAGCGGCTCTTACTTTCCCTACCAGATTCTGACTTTCCCAGAGGCAGGGTCTGGGTTTCACCTATGTATCAGCACGTCCAAAACAGTGACAGGAGGCTGGGCACGGAATCCTACGGATGTGTTCTGTCACCTCTTGCCACAGTTCCTGGGCACATCACTTTACCTCTCTGAGCCTCAGCTTCCTCATCTGTAAAATGGGAATGAGAAAACCCACCTCATGGAGATGTGGTGAGTCTGAAATGAGATGATACTTATTGAGGACTTTTGTAACTTCAAGGTGCTATGTAAGTCTGAGCTAGGAAGGAAAAATATATCTGAAACATGAAACAGTAGGAGAGGAGTACGGCATTCTCAGCAAGACTGAAACACAAGAGAGAAGTGGCTTCCCCAAGGTCGAATAACAAGATGGTGGGGACACTCAGAGGAGGGCCCCATCTCCCTGCTCACGCGTGGGTGCTCACCCCGGCCTCAGTCTGACACTGCGGGCTGCAGCCACCCGCTCCCCAAGCTATTAACAAAGTGGGACGCAGGGGGCAGAGAATCAGAGACTCCTAGAGCAGGAGAAACTGAATCCCAAATGTCTGAGTCACTTGCCCAAAGTCCGCTTGAGCAGGTTCTGGGCTGGCCATGAAGATGCTGGGGAGAGACTTCCCCTCTCTGGACCGTGGTGGGCTAGCTGGCACCAACCGTGGGCAGGTCCTCGGGCCTCTGATGACCCCGCAAGCCAGCGAGTTCTATTCCTAATGACCTCACCCACCTGGAAAGACCAACGGGCCCCTCCTCCACAGGGGGCTCAGGCGCCTCACGTGCCTGTCTTGGAAACTGGCCGACGCCTAGACCCAAGGCACATCTAATTTCAAAAGTGTTTCCTGCAAGCTGTAAACAGTCATAATTTTGGCTTTTTGTGGGTGTCTCCTTTCCCTTGTAAACACGGGCCTGTTCTGTTTGCTGATCAGTTCAATTATAGTGATGTAAAACAGAGAGCAATAAAAACTGGGGCCGTGACCCAAAAAGGGAAGTCGTGGTCAAAAGCGATTCACAGCCTCTCCCCTTGGGGCCCTGGGCAGGGGCGGGATGAACCTCTGAGCTGCTTTTCTCTGAAGACCATGAACGTTGCCATAGACGAGAAGGGGGATGGGGACCCTGGGAGCTGCAATACCAAGGGGCCCGGGGGTCCCCGCCTTCACCCTGACATTCCCTGAGCCCTGAATTGGAACAGTTCCGCTGCAGAGCGGTGCAATGGCAACTGAAAAACTCACCCGTTTGCGGGACGCCCCCATCCCGTTAGCGGCAGATGACTAAACCTACTGGACCTGAATGCTTCCTCGACGGGCTAATAACCTCCCAGCTCATTTTTGCCATATACCAGCTTCTGTGCTTGATCCTTTACACAGATTATCTCACAACCAACCTGGGAGATGGGACCATCATTTCTCTCATTTTACAAGATTGGAACCAAGGTCTGGCTGGCACCCGGCTGGCGTCTTAGCCAACACATTGGGAGCCCTGGATTCCATCTTTCCTCTTGCTGCTTTTTCTCCCCCTGGAAATGCAGCAGGGGCAATAAGCAAGCTGTGGCTGGGAGAGCACTGTCCTTGATGCCACCAAACTTGGGTTCTAATTTTGGATTTGCTGCTATCCAGCTGGGTGACCCTGGGCAGGCCATGCAGCCTCTTTGAAAGTGAAACTCCTCATCCAGAAAATGCAGAGGTAGGAGTTTGTCTGTGGGTCCCCCACTTCGGTTCTCCATGGCTTCCTAGGAATGTCCTAGGGTGCTGGTTAAAAATACAGCCTCCTCTTAAAAATATATATTAAAAAAAAAAAAAAGGGAAAAAAAAATACAGCCTCCTGGGTGCCAGCCTCGATCCGCTTGATCAGGATGTTCTGGGCAGGGCCTGGGAATCTGGATTTCCAACAAGCTCCCCAGCTTCTGAAGAGTGCTCAGGCCTGGGAACTGCAGTTCTGGATGCCCTGCCTGGCTTCCTTCCACTCCAGGGCTCTCTGATTCTCAAACTTATCACCCCTGCCCATGGGCATCCTCTCCAATGAAGGGAGCTCCCTCTGCACCACCACCCCACCCCCATCCTGGGAGCAAAGGTGCTCTGCGGGAGAAGAACCTGCCCTGCGGGCCCAAGACCAATGGTCCTGGGGCTCCAGGTGGCGTGGTGTCAGCAGTGAGTGGGTTTCCGGGCAGGAGGGCAGGGCAGTGGGCTCTGCTCAAGACCACCAGCCTGTAGTGTCCAGGCTTTGCATGCCCAGCAGGGGCTGGGGGCTGAGGGCAATCCACAGGAAGAACATGCCCTACCCCTGGGGTCCTGAGGCCTGTGCATCCAGATCATCACAACACCCAGGAGTGTACAATAAGTGGCAACTGAAGAGCAGAGACCAGGACTACTCAATGTTAGAGGGGGGAAAGGGAAGGAAGTACTGTTTCCTGAGCACCTACTATATGCTGGCACCAGGTCTCAGACACGCCTGGCTGAGAGGCTCTGAGATGCACGGATGGGCCCCTCGGGGCTGGTGGGGTGGGGGCAGTAAGAAGGGTGGGGCAGGTTTACTAGGTGGGGAAAGCAAGACCAAGGCCAAGCTTGAGGGAGAACAGGCCTCCAGTTTCCCACAAACAGTCCTAGGCACCAGTGGGCAGACTACACTGGAGCCCGAGTCAAGGCACGGGGGTCACTTTGCTATGAACTCATTGTATGGCCCCAGGCAAGATACTTAGTGTCTCTGGATATGGATTAGAAATAACAACACATGCCCTGCTAACTCGGGAGATGAAGTGTAACCCAGCAGAGCTATGAAAAGTTACGAATCCTGCGCAAATACCCGGCTTTAGTGTGAACAGCCTCCTCTCTCGTGCCCCACCCTTCCTCCCTCACCAGAGTTGCTTGAACACGCAGGCTGCGGGAACTGCCCTCCCCTGTGACCTAAGATGGCCAGCTGGGCACGCCTGGGAGCCCCCCTGGTGCCCAGAATACGGTGAAATACTTGGGGGTGAGCAGAGAGACGCGTTTCTTTCAAATAGCTCCCGGCACCTCTTGCAGGTTTCTGAACTTGACACACAAAGCCATCTCCTGGACAACGACAAGCAAACATCAGCCAACGTGGGCGTGTGGCTTGAGGGCTGTGAAGAGCTTTTGTGTGCTATCCAATGTTTTTAACCTTAACCCTGTGTGGGAGGAAAGGGTGCTATCGTCCCCATGTGACAGATGAGGAAACTGAAGCTCAGCCAGCTGGTATGCGGTGTAGAGGGTTTAAACCCATTTTCTGACTCCAAGCTCCAGTCCATTCTGGAGTGCACCCACTGAATAAACGCTGGGTCCCAGAGTCCTTCCCAGCCAGTTTGCAACAAAACCCAGGTCCTGCCTGTGATGCTGCCAGCTTGCTCTCTGTTCCACATGGAGTCTGCATGACAGCACTCAGCCTTGCTGACTTCCTGGCCTCCCTCTGTAAAGCTGCCATCAGTTCAAGCCAAGGATGTCTCTAACGCTAAAGGGCTTCCTTTCTTTAACCATGCCCAGCTGCACAGGGAGGCATCCCATTGGGTAGTGCGCTCAGTGGAACAACAGGTGTCAGAGCAGAGAAGGAGGCAGCACCAAGAGGCATGTTTGGCCCCACAGGCTGGGGCTCTTGCCGTGTCAGCCCCTTTCGGGAAGAGCAAAGCTCTATTCTGAGCCGGCTCCATTGTCCTGCCCACCTACATGCCCCATGCCCATCTCACCAGCCACTAACTGCAGCCCTCAAACGCTTACTGAGAGTCCGCAAGGCGCCACGGAGGCGCGCAGCCCGGGAGACGAGATCCCCAGTAGGACTGCTTCTGTGGTGTGTGGTCTCACGTGTCGGCTGGGCTAGGCTACAGTGGTCAGCTTTTCAATCAGACAGACACTCAGCTACGTGAAGGCATTTTGTAGATGCAGTTAACATCTACGAGCATTATCCTTGATAGCATGTGTGGGCCTCATTCAATCAGTCGAAAGGTCTTAAGAGCAAAAACTGATGTTTCCTGGAAAAGAAGAAATTCTGCTTCAAGATGGCGGTAGAGAAATGCTGCCTGAGTTAGCAGCCTGCTGGCCTCTGCCCCGCAGATTGCAGACCTGCCAGCCCCAAACATCGCATGAGCCAATTCCTTAAAATAAATCTCTTTATCTATCTATCTATATGGTGCAGATTCTCCAGAGCACCCTGACTGATACAAGACAGTGAGTGCTTCCAGGAGAAGGCAGCATGTGAATGGGGCAGGGTGGAAGGGGCAGCATAGCAAAGCTGGGGGGCAGGGAGGATGTGAGCAGAGGTCGGAAGAAAAGCTGTTCAAGTGCTCGGCCTGGCTAAAGCAGGAGGATTGCAGGGGAAGATGGTAGAAAGGCTGGAAGAGGGCGTTGGGGGCCGATCAGGGAGGGCTTTGAATGTCAGTGAAAGGAATCTGGACTTTTTTCTGTAGGCAGTGTTGAATGGATAATGCCTAAGTCAATATTATGAAAGCACTTTTCAGGTTAGAATTAAAACACGTTTTCAATTTCCAAGCAAGTAATACAAGATAGCCTTTTCTTTGAAAGGGTTTCTCAGCGTGAAAGCGCTGAAGCAATGGGGCTGTGTTTGATCTGATAAGGAGTTGCTAATATAGCATAAATATTCCAAAGCTGACAGGCTTTTGCCTGACAAAGTGCTAGCCATTCTGGCCTCAGCTGAGACCCCCACTCCACTTAGAAGCCTTCCTTGACTGGGCAGGTCTACAGCCATCTCTCCCTTCTGGGAATTTTTCATCTTAATAGTCTATCTAGGGATTCCCAGGCTCTTGTCAAGATTTCACGGCTCAGTAAAACAGTAAAAGAAATGGAAGGGATGGACAGAGGGTTGCCAACTTTTTATTCTGCCAAGTAAAAATATTAAAAATAACAATTGCCATTTATTATCCTTTTCATTTCAAAAAAAGGGAGGAGAAACCATGCCGGATAAAGAGCAGCTGGCAAGCCCCACTACGTCTCCATCACTCGCATGTACACTCTGCTCTCCTCTTATTTTTCTCATTAGCTGCAGGAGGATAAATCTTCATTGCTGATTGGCCCAGGTCAGCAAACTGGCTTTTGGGAAGCTCAGGCCCATCGCATTCTCTTGCCCAGTACGTATTTTCTGCGTCCTTCCTATTAAGCTATTCCTTGGTCTGGTACCCAAAGCCCTCTAGGATTTGGCTCCAACCAACCCATATGTGGAAGATGACAAAAATGACCACAGTTTTTTTGCAGTTCTTTCCATCAAGAATCAGAGTCTTATTTCTTCACCTCTTGGATCTGTGCTGACCTTGTCGTTTGCTTTGACCAATAGAACCCTGTGGAAGGGACACTGTGCAACATCTAAGCCTAGGCCTCTGGAGACCCTGCAGTTTCTTCTAGTCTCACACTGGGAACCTTTGTCCCACCATGTGAACAGCCCAGGATAGCCTGCCAGGGGACGGGAGACCATGTGGAAAGAGGACTGGGTCATTCCAGTCACCCCAGACAAGGCCATTATAAAGCAGCCAATTCTTGTGACCCACCAGCTGACTGCAGACATTTGGGCAATTGCCCAGCTGAGCCCAACCCAAATTACCAACCTGCAGAACTGGGAGCTAAATAAATGGTGGCTCGTTTAAACCACTAAATATTGGGGCCATTTGTTATGCAGCAAGAGCAAACCGATAGACCACCTTTCCAACCATCATTTCCATGGGCCATTTATTCCATCCCACTGCCTTTCAAATACAACAACTAAACATTTGCCTAAATTATTATCCTAGGCCTTGAAGATCTGTTTCCTTTCTCCTCAGATTTTAGCCATTCTTAAAGACTCAGCTCAACTGCCTCCGCTTCCCAGCCGACAGCGCCTCAGAACTCCTGGAGCACACACTGTCTATTCCAGTCCCTTTTCTCTTATTCATCTACCTGGCAGCATTTCTTGCATTACTGTTGTAAATTATTCTGATAGTGCTAACTTCACTTGGGCTTATTATCTCTTGCCTCCTCAACTAGATTGTCAAGGATTTGTCTTCTCTTTAGACCTTGCAGATTTTAACCCAGTCTCTTGCATAGGATAGCTGTATTTATTGCTCATTGATTGACAAGACTTGGAAATTCAACCATAACTGAAAATAACCATGCTGGGTCATTTCGCACCATTGCACTGTCTTCTCAGCTCTGAGCTGTGTCCTCAATGGGCATGCTTTTCTGCAGGGTCTCAGCTCCACTCCCAGTCCCACCACACATGCTTTCTAGACCATGGGGAAGGGTCATCTGTTTCCCCCACATTGACAACGTGGAGAGAAAGTCAGAGAGGTACATCCAACCCAAAGCAAGTAAGACCCCTCTTGCCAAATGATTACTTGGCTTCCAGAGTCTCCTTGAGTGACTTTCTGGAACCTTCTGGAAACTTTCCTTCTCACTCCTGTGACCTTTCATTTGTCCCAGGCACTGGCATTGGATAATCCAGGCTTCCTGTGCCTTTCAGCCTTCACTGAGGTCTTTAAAGTGAACTACAAAGCTTTGAGGGGATAACAGATAAAAAGCTTAGCATTGCAAATGAGCGGAGCTTTAAGCCCAGGCTGGAAATGAGGTAAGTGACTTAAAGCAAGAGCTCTAAAGACAGGCTGCTAAAGGTTAAACTGCCACGGTAAAGGCCAGGGGTTCCTGCTCTCAGCCTGAGTCTCTGCTTTGGTTTTCTTCAGTGGCCAGACATCAGGTCAGCAACGGGTTTGCGGTGCCACCTCCCTCCCTCCATATCCCGGTGTTCCTGCAATTCCCTCAGCTGAGCCCCCTCTTCCCTTATAATCTTGAAAGTTTTATGTTCTAATAACAAAGATAACAAAGGTCCATGTTAGAAATGTAAGAAAACTCAGGGGCAAAAAAAAATAAAAACGAGCCATTTTCCATTCCTTAATACCATTGTTAACATTTGGCTATGTACGATGGACCATTTCCTCTGCGTGTGTGTAGGCTTTGTTTTTTCCAAAATTGAAACCATACTCATCATACCTCTTCTATTTTTGCTTAACAATAGCTTTTAAACATTGTATACACTATTCAGCTTTGTCTAACATGCCACTTTAAAAAAGCTTCTAGCGTTCTTGCAGTATGGAAGGACGTCCCCCAATTTATTTAACCAATTCCCTGATTTGGATGATTGAGGTTTCCACTCCCCCTGGCAATGCTTTGGAACCTGCCCTTCTCAGGGGAGGTTGATGACCAGTGGCCTGATTTAGCCCCAGGGTTGCCACTCATATTTTCCTGACCCCATGACTGGACTTCTCCTGCCCTCTCATGGAGCAGACAATTATCCAGGTGGGCCCAGTGGCCCTGCTTCCTCTGACTGCAGAGGAGCGACTGTTGGAGGGTAGGGGGAGGTGTGGGTGGCCCCTGCTGGCAGGCCCTGGAGAGCTCCCTGAGAGCCAGGGCTCTGCACAGCTGAAAGAGAACAGAACTTAGAGCTGGGAGGGATCCTGGTAACATCTAGCCCAACTCCCTGGTTTACAGATGATGCAAATGGCACTCAGACATAGGAAATACTTGTCCAGGGTCTCCTGGCTAGGTGGGGGAAGACATGGGACCAGATGCCGAAGCCGAGAGCTCCATTCTCAATGCTCTTCCCACTCCATCATGCTCCCTTCTCAGCTGACAACACCGGAGGCAACTCACCATGGACGCTGGGGTGCTGTGGATGGGGAGCCTGGGCTGCTCAGGTGTGAGGAACGCCCCCCCCCCCCGCCCTCGGTCAGCTCCCACGTCCATTCCTTTGCCAGTCCAGTCTCCTGGGAGAGAGGCCCCCTCGTTATTCCTTCTACCCTCCCGCAGGCAGGCAGCGCCCCAAAGAGACCACCACACAACCTTCAGTAGGAGTAGATGAACGAACCTTCCTCCACCTTCCCTCCTGCGCTGGCAGAGGTTTCAGGAAGACCCCTTCCATTTAGGGACATCCCTTTCTCCCTGTATGACTGAGGAGAAGAGGCTGCTATGGAAAGTGGAGCCTTTCTGTTGGCAAGGGGACACAATCTCCTGCCCGTGGGGTGGGCCCAGCCCGCTGCCTTTGTCACCACTCTCAGCACAGCACCGGACCTCACCCCCACCCCCACGTGAGCACAGCTCCATGCCTGAGCTTCCTGCAAAGTGTCACGTTCCCCTCCATCTCTCTGCCCTGAAGACATCACTCAGTTGACATATTTTTAGCCAAGACACCAGAAAATCCGAGAAAGAAGGAGCCAATCTGTCTCACACTGGGTGAAAATAAGCCCTGTCCTCAGCACACTCTTCCAACTCTCCATGGTTTCCAGCTCCCTCTCCATCCCTTCTCCCCACCCTACCCCAAGCTCTCCTTTTCTCCCCTCCGCCTACTCTAGCCTGCTTTTTCCACCTGTCCCTTCCATTCTCTTCTCCGCCTGGGGGATGGGCAGCCGTGCACAGTCAGCGTTCACCGAGCCACACAGGCGTTCGCTGATTGAGGTATTTCTTGCAAATGGCTTAAAAATTTGTGCAGATCCATTGGAAATGGAAACTCACGGGGCTGTGAGCGTCAGCTTCTGATACCGACAGCACCTGCAATGAAACATCAGGCCTTGCTATGTGTGCATTGAGGGCAAACTTCCTGACCAGTATGGAACCCCATAATGAGCATCGAAAGAAACAGAAGGGGAGAGAGAGGCAGACAGAAGACGCTGGGTGCGAGGACAATGGGTTCCGGCTCAGCAGCGTGGTCCACTCCCCCAACCCGTGTGAGCCCACCAGTCTGTCGCTGGCCCCAAGAGCAAGCCTCACCGTGCCACTCACGTGCTTGGCTTGAATGATCAGAGTCTGAGGAGGGAGAGGGTTTGGCTCCCCAACTGATATTCTGCTTCTGACCTGTAGATATAAATCCTGGAGTTGATGAGTGAGGGGTGCTGGACTCGGTGGTCCCAGGGGGTCAGAGGACCCAAGAAGAGTCCTGGTTATACCATTTACTAGCTGGACACAAAACAACAACTACTATTACTACTTCTATCACTTCTGTCCACTAACCTGATTATGTGTTTTCTAGATTCCCACCCCTGTTGTTAGCGCCTGGTATGAGTTATTTCATTTAATCCTCACAACGTTATGATGTAATTATATTATCCCCACTTTACACAAGAGGAAATTGAAACACTGAACGATTAAGTTAACTTGCCCAAACCAGACAGACTGTAACATAGGCAGTCTGAGCCCAAAGTCCTGTCACTTCACCTTTCTTAACTTTAATTTCTTCATCTATAAAACGAGGATAGTGAAGATAGAACCGGTATCATATGGTTGCGGTTACATACTTAAAAGTGCTCTGTAAATAGCAAAGTACACTGTGGAAACAGCAGTTGTGATCAGTGCCAATGTGAAAGGGGGCCCCCTTCAGGGCAGAGACGACCTCACGAGATTATGCTAGGATCACGTAATTTGAGGGTTGGAAGGGAGCTTGGATGTCATCCAGCACAATTTCCCACTTGGCACAAGATGAGATTAGAATCTGGAACTGAAACTGACCTTAAAAGGAGCCTGGTCCCGTGTCAGATAGAAGAAGCAATCCAGGATAGCGAAGGAGATCAGGGACTGCATTGGGTCTAAATTTCAGATCTCCTGGCCTTCATCAATGATCATCCCATTCCACAGGCAGTGCTGCCTCTCCCCTTACTTGCCCCATGGGCAGATGCTGCTGACCTATCACCATGGCTTTACTTGCTGCCCACAAGGAGACCTCAGAATCCTTCTCAACCCAGCCTTCAAGGCAGCTACTATCAACCCATCAGTGTTGGCTTACAAGGTGATTCTCATTGACTCCCCCTGCATTATATGTAGGGTGACCATATAATTTATCACTCAAACAAGGACATTTTTTAGGGTGAAAGAGGGCATTATTAGTAATTACATAGGAACACAGGTGTAAACTGGGATTATCTCAGGCAAACTGGACAATGTGGTCACCCTAATTATACCTCAGTGAGCTTCCCGAGGCATCCAAGATAACCATAACTCCTCGTAGGGTAGGACTGCTATGAAGGGGACTCCAAGATGCTTGCCAGGAGCATATTCCTAAGAACTGTGGGGGAGGCAGTGAGGGGGAAGAGAAAGGAGATTCTCTTGGTAAGAAAGCACGAAGGCCGGCCTTTGGATCATAGACTTGTCTTCGGAAGTGACGCCACCATCCTTGGGTAATTTTCCACACTTCCATTATTTTCCCTCCATTCCACTGGCCCATGACAATTCGTTACCTTCCCAGCCAAGAGCAGTATGTGTCTGCTAACACTCCTGTGCCTTCCTTCTTCTCTTTTCTTTCTCCTCTTTAACATTGATAATCTCTTCTATGGTAGTTTAATTATCCAATTATGAATGTGTTTAGGCATCTCATGGAGGAAGAATCACTTTGTTTACTAGTTGGTAATTAAATGGGCTGCATTTGATTTCTGTTTTGGGAGACTTATAGGCAATTTCTTCTTCTAGATGGCAAAATTGAAAAACTGAAGCCTAATTATTGATGGATTTCCCTGAGTAGAGGAACAGATTAAGGTATTTCATTCATTGCCAGGTTCAGTGCGTCTTAGCATGGTGGTAACAAGGGGGAGAGAATTAAAATAATATTAAAGTCCAGCTAGGAGAGAGGAAAGGAAGTGATAGGGAACAAGGGAGAGAAAAACTTATTTTGTAACAAGATGGAATTCAACTGTTGAACTATGCTAGTTGGGCTGTGTTGACCTCTTCTCAAATGTCCCTCTCAGATCATTCTATCTCCCATGGCGAACCTTTTTTCTTCCTCAATAAGGAAATGGGAGAGACTAAGAGATTTAATTAACAATATGAAACTTCAAGTGCACAAAATTCTGACAAGGCTTGGCCTCTAATTTGCTTTATGACATGGACAAAGTCTTTTTTTCTTTCTTGTCCTTACGTTTTCTCAGCTTTGAGATAAAGTTTTTAAAAGTTACCTAATTGCTCCACTCCTAGATATATGCCCTAAATAATTTAAAACAGGGTCTCAAACATATTTGTACACCAATGTTCATAGCAGCACTATTCACAATAGGCAAAAGGTAGAAACAACCCAAGTGTCCATTGATGGATGAGTGAATAAATGTGAGATATCTGTGCAATGGAATATCATTCAGTCATAAAAATTAATGGAGTTCTGATATATCCTACAACATGGATGAACCTTGAAATATTAAGCTAAGTGAAATTAGCTAGACACAAAAGGACATAGTGTATGATTCCACTTTTATGAAATACCCTAGAATAAGCAAATTCATAGAGACAGAAAGGCAATTAGAGGTTACTAGGGGTCGGCGGGAGTGGGAATGGGGAGCTATTGCTTAATGGCACAGAGCCTCTGTTTGGGGTGGTGGGAAAGCTTTGGCAATGGATGGTGGTGATGGTAGCACAACATCGTGAATGTAATTAATGCCACTGAGTTGTATATTTAAAAAATGGTTAAAATGGCAAACTTTATGTTATATATATGTTACCACAATAAAAAAAAAAGTACTCTAATTGTTGGGTTGATTGGGTAGATTATCCTATAAAAATGGTTGCAAAGCCAGTTGCACAGAAAATATTACAGTTATAACACGTTTTATAAATATCTCTAGTTCCCTGTAAAGTTTTATTTTGCTAAGCTTTGAATTTTCTGACCATTTGGGCTGTTTGAGAAAAACAATCTAAGAATTTTATTTAAAGGCAAACGGAGTCGTGCTCTTATTGCTGATGCGGATTTCTGTTGGTCACGGTCAGCAGTGTGCCTCCTCAGCTATCGTGGCCTTTTTTCACCTAATCGCAGGAGCTGAATGAAATAAGTGTGTTTTGTACACTTAGGTGAGAGGGAAGATTAGGTTTTAGTGCACCCCGTAGGTGTACCTAGTTCCAGCATCACTCAAAGAGCTTCATATATAAAATGTCCTTTAATCCTCACAACCGCCAAATGCAAGGGTGTATTTTTTCCGCATGAGGAAACCCAGCTCCGAGAGGTTAAGTTACTTGTCCCCCAAAAGTAGCGAGGGCTAGAGCCGGGATCTGAATTGCGCACGGATTCCTGAGTGCTGCCTCCGTCTGCTATCCCAGGTGTCACTGCCCACCTCGAGGCCACCTTTCAACCGTTTTGCGTTCACAAGGCAAGTCCAGAAACCTTGCTTAAAGAGACGCTGTGGGCACCTGAAAATCCCTTTTGTTCCTCACTTAGAGGATGTGCTGAAAGGGACTTGAGACATTTGGGTCCCAACAGCAGCCTCCTTCCCCGACCTCAGCCCGATATACAATCAACTTCAGGATGAAAACAACCAACCAATTATGGACCTGAGCGGAGAGAAGGCAGCCCGAGGACACGGCTCTGCGACAAGTCGCTTCTCCTTTATCAGGACCCCAGCTCCATCTAATGAAGATGGCCTCAGTCAACCCCGCCATCCCGCCCACCGCCTCCCTCATTACAGCGAGGCCAGGGACTGGCAGCATCTCCCGGATCCAATCTCTCATGTGAATTAACAGTGGCAGCTGGGAGGAAAGCAACTGGCAAGGGTGGAGGGGGAGGAAGAAGAGGGAGGTATAAGTAGTGGGAATGGTTCCATGTCCCTTTGGGTCTCTGTAGCTCTTGAAAGTCCTGGCACTCACTCTCCATCTCATCTGCCACCACCCCTTCCTGCCCCATGCACACCATTGGTGCCTGACAATGGTCACCACGTCCAGAGGAGTTACCCTCTCAACTCGAGGGCCAGGGTCATGGTCAATGTGACCTCATTAGGAAGAGTATGGAAGAGCCCAGAGCAGGTGGAATAAGTTCTATGTGGGCAGGACTGGAGCATGGAACAGATGTAGAGGTGGCGAGGAGGAGACCTTGGCCTTGGGCCAGCCTAGGAAGTCCCAGCCCAGCCTTGGCACCAGCTGCCCTCTCTCCAGAGTGGGTGAAGTTGGACAGCGGAGTCCAAATCTCTGAAGAGGAGATTCTATTCTCTTCTTTAACATTGCAACCCCTGCTAATTGAGGGCCCACTGTATGGGTTTATGGCCCTCTCTGGGGTGACCATGTCTTTTGCACCCCCAAATTGGGATGCATGATCCAACAAGTTGGCATTTATTTATGAAGGCTGAGGATGGGATACATGCCCTGCCTTGGGAAATCTAGGCTGGTAGCCTGGCTTTACGTACTAAGACAGGCAGTTATACAAAATCCATGATTCAAGGTAGATCTGGGATGACAGAAGGAAGAGCACTAGATGAGGTCACAAGGCCTAGATTTGGGGGAAGGCATTTTGTCTGTCTGGCCCTCAGTCTTCTAATCCGTAGAATGACCCCCATCCCCAGCTCCAGGCTATGTAAAATCATATACAGAGTTTGGTGTGCATGTTTATCTGCATGTGTCCATAGGGGTCTATAGCAGTTTGGCATTATTTATGAATTCCAAAAATAGATACTGGATTATGTTTGTGAACTGGTCTTTTCCCCTGGCTATATTAGATTATATTGGATTCATAGGTTTCACTTTTACTTGATTAAATAATGATTAAGGCCTTGATTGGGCCACATCAGTAGGATGCTGAGTCCCCGACCACCAAGGGTGCGAAACCGCACTGAAGAGAAGGAAGTTTAGAGTTTTGGATGCTGGAGCCCAGGAAGTAAGGACACAGAGGGGCAGAGAGAAGTCTTGATTAGACACAGCAGAGACCCCAGAAAGAGAAATGAGTTGTTTGTCTGATAGTTTACAGGTGGCCTTGTGGAGAAAGCAGAGCACCTGAGCCCAGAGAGAAACAAGCCCCGGGAAGAAAGGAACCCAGGAAGCCTGCACCCTGGCAGATGTCGGTAGCCATCTTGCTCCAACACGTGGTGACAGACTTTGGTGAGGGAAGTAAGTTATGCTTTATGGCCTGGTAACTGTAAGCTTCTATCCCAAATAAATACCCTTTATAAAAACCAACCGATTTCTGGTATTTTGCATCAGCACCCCTTTGGCTGACTAATACAGGGTCCATAGCTTCCAAGGGCACATAGGGGGCTCTGTGACCCCAGGAGGTGAAGGCCCCCTCTGCTGGGTGAATCTCTGAGTCCCCCGCGGCCAGGGGTACTGCACTAGGCTTGGCCTGGCCAGCGCCTGAAGCTACAGCCTGGTTAGTAGCAGGGGGAAGACACCCACCTCTCCAGGTGACTCAGGGGTGTCACCTCCTAGCAAAGGTCTTACAGCTGAGCTTAGGTCCACACCTCGTTTCCACTGACGGGGATGCCACGATGGTCTCTGGAGCTCATTTCGCTCATATATACACAAGAGGCTGGAGGAGGGGCCCTGGGATGACCCCGGCTTTAGGGTGGGTGTGGGGGACATACAACGGGAGCACTTTCCCCCAGCGACTCCTCTTCCTCCCGCTCTCAGCACTCACATCCCACCCCCACCCCCCAGCTCTAGCCGAACTGGGCAAAACTGTAACGTGGACAGGATTTGTTTTCCCAGGCTCTTCCCTGCCCTCTTCTTTTTAAGATTTATTTTATTTATTTAGTTTTATTAGAGAAGGTGTGGGTTTACAGAACAATCATGTATCCAACACAGCATTTCCATATACTCCCCTATTGTTAACCCCTTGCCTTGGCATCGTACATTTGTCACAGATGAAGAAAGAACAATTTTACAATTGGGCTATTTAACTAAATTAATCCTCTTTTCATACCTGCTCTCATGAAGGACCCAGGCGTTGGTCATTGACCTCTTATTGTAAAATTAAATCCCAGAGACCTCTCTCCTGGGAGTATCTGAATTTGCACTTCTTAGTGTCTCTATCTCTCTAAAATGTGGAAGACCCCACCCAAGGGCGAAAGAATTCCAGGCACCGTGCAGCAGTGAGGTGGGGCCCTGAAGTCACAGGTGACCCCCTGACCAAGAAGGAGCAGCCTGAGGAGGAGGTTTTCCGTCCAGCAGGGCTGCGTGGGGTCATGCCCTCCGGGGATTACAGGGGGACCCAGGGTCAGGAAAGGAGAGGCCCCTTCGCTGTGAATTTACTGACCTGATGATTAAAGTCATGCCTCCTTCCTCCACTAGATGAAAGCGCCGTGAGTGCAGGGATTGTATCTGGTTCTGCTGACCACTGGAGCCCCAGCTCCAAGCCCAGGCTAGGACCTCGATAAATGTCAGTAGGACAAATGGCTAGAAGAAAGTCTGTCTCTTGCCGTCACAGGCCACAGAGGGAGCCACGGACAGGGCCCCTGAGGCACAGGGAAATGTCTCCTGCACAAAATAACTCTCTGGGCAGTTTCCTGACTTTCTCAGCATTCACAGTACTCACTTCTCAAGGGCCTTTTCAAGGAGATGTGGTTTTTAACTGAATTAGAAGGTCCTGCCACCTAGGAGGGCTGACACGTTAGCCCGGATTACAGCTTCTGATGAATGGCATCTTTATCTCTCCCTTCTCATCTGCGTGGACCACCTCACAGCCACGTCAAAGCGCCACTAGAAGACAGGGAGGTGCAATTCCAGGGCACCCCTCTCTGGAAGTCTGTGTCAGCATTTTTACGTGTCAGCCAGTGTTACGATCCACTGCTTTGGGTCCTACTTGGAAATTTATGCTCCCCAGTGTGACGGAGTTGGACTCACTTGTGGTTTCCCTACACATGGCTCTTCTGCCCCTTCTATTTGAACCTATAGTCAGTACTAGAGTTGATAGGTGTACATTCAAGAGACTTAAATCTTTGGGCTGTCCATGTGCCACCTGGGTCCTGAATCTCAACAAAGTTGCAAGACCTACTCTCCAGTTCATTGGACTCACTCAGGACAACTAAGAAGGAGATGATAATGGACAATGACCATCCCAAGGAACAGAGAGAGTCTGCAACTGCAAGCAAGAAAGTCCCATCCACCTGCCCCATGGGATCTAAGGCCCTTCTCAATTAGAAGTGTAGTGGGCATCACCATCCCAGAATCCTCAGGATTGGGGAATGAGCAATGGACTAGAGTAGACTTATTGTTATTCTACTATAGACTTATTGTGATTCTAGCAATGGAAGAACTTTTATCATTGATGTGGAAGCAGTGGCCACTGGAGGTTCTGAGGGGAGAGAGAGGGAAAAACAGGTGTAATTTGGAGGCATTTTCAGGACTTGGGAATTGTTCTAAATGACACTGCAGTGACAGATACAGGCCATTATATATCTTGTCATAATTTACAAAATTGTGCAGGAAAGAGTTTAAACTATAATGTAAACTATAATCCACACTTAGTGGCAATGCTCCAAAATGTGTTCATCAATTGTAACAAATGTACCACACTAACGAAGGATGTTAATGTGGAAAGTGTGGGAGGGGTAGGGAGTGGGGCATATGGGAATCTCTTATATTTTTTACGTAACACTTATGTAATCTAAGTATCTTTTTAAAAAAATTAAAAAGCATATTTAAAAAAAAAAAA
>JAQZBX010025168.1:0-29713 GCA_029593785.1 Cabassous unicinctus | reverse complement strand
ATAAATAAATAAAATAAATAAATCTTTAAAAAAAAAAAAAAGAAAAAGAAAATATGGTTTGCAGCTTAAGTTTTGTGTAGAAGTATGTTCTAAAGACACCAAAGCAATGACAAGCATTTTAGAATGGTTCCCCTGATCATGAGCTTGCACTACTTCCTTCATTGAGAAAGGCTTGCTATGAAAAAAGACATGTCAGCTGAACTAAACAATGTGCTTAGTGATGTAAGAAAAATTGAATTATGTAAAGGCTGATGTGTTACATTCAAGGTTAATTCTCTTTATTATTTTATAATGTGGAAGCTGATCACAAACTGAATGTGTACTGAGATATGATGAGGGGAAAATTCTGTTGGGAATGTTGAAACTGTGGAGTGAACTTGTGGTGTTTCTGCAAGATAAGAAACCAGTTTCCTGACCTTTTTTGTTTGTTTGTTTTAGGCGGTACTGGGGATTGATCCCAGGTCCTTGTACATGGGAAGCAGGCGCTCAAACATTGAGCTACATCCACTCTCCACTACTTTTTAAATATATAAAAATGGACATCCAGATTTTTAATTTGCCTAGTATCTTTGGTATTTTTAATTTTCTTAATACTCCATGAAAGGATGAAAAGCAACTTTATTTTTTTAACAACAGAGAAAAAAATCAATGGGGAAAAATAGAAGTTAGAAACTTGATATAAAGTTTTTTTTTTACATATTGTTGTGATAGTTTCCATAATGTAACACTAATTATCAATGAAATAGGTGATGAACTAGATATTGCACCCCTGTAAAAAGTTATGAGATACTTTGTGAATTCAATAGAACATTTTGAATTTTATTTTTCACATATAAGAAATTCTTGGATATAAAATTCTTATTTCTTTCATCCAAAGATAATATAAATTTAGCTAAAATTTACAGAATAAATTGTCAAAACTGGCTACTTATGAAAGGTTAAAGATGAATCATTTTCAGTATAATTTTTAATTTATTGAAGTAATTCACTTATACGTAAACATACACAAACAATATGTGTATAGTAATAGTTGTGACCTTACAAAACAAACATACATAACATCATACAGGGCTCTCATACCTCACCCCACCACAAATACCTTGATTGTTGTGAAATGTTTTTAATGATGAAAGAGCATCCTCAAAATATTACCACTAAACAAAATATCTTATATTTGGTGTATTTTCCCCCAACATATAAATGATATGTTATTATTTCATATCATTTATACATGGACATACATAAACAATAAGTGTAGAGTGAAAATTGTGAACTTACAAAGCAAACATGCATAACATCACACTATGGTCCCATACATCAATCCACCACCAACACCTTGCATTGTTGTGAGACATTTGCTACAAATTATGAAAGAGCATCGTCAAAATCTTACTTCTAACTATATCTTACATTTGGTGTATTTTTCCCCTAACCCACTCTATTATTATTTTTTAAAATATATTTTTATTATAGAAGTTGTGAACTTAAGAAAACAATCATGCATATGTGCAGAATACCCACACAACACCCCTCTATCAACACACCACACCATGGTAGAATATTTGTTACGGATTATAATATCAGACTATTACCACTAACCATGGTCCCTAGCATACATTTGGCACACTTTTTCCATATTCCCCTATAATCAACACAGTACATCTTTGCATGCATGAATATTACAGTATTGCTGTTAACCACAGTCCATAGGTCACTCCAGTTGTATTTTTCCCATGCTTTTCCACATTCCCACCACCCTGCAATAGTGACATACATCTGCACTAGCTCACAAAGGACACTATTGCATCTGTACCATCAACTACAATTCTCATCCATCTCTGGCTTTACTGTATTATTCAGTCCCTAGATTATTCTCTAGCTTTCTTTCAATTGACATTTACATCCCTAGACTACCCTTTCCAGCCACATTCCCATTTATAAACTAGCCATTACTATAATGTGTTACCATCAACTCTATACATTTCCACACTTTTACAGTAAAGTTAATTAAAACTTGTACATACATTAAGCATCAGTAGTCCATCTCAGTCCTCCTCTTATCTCCTATAAGAATCCACCAACTACCACCAGGTCTGGAAGATGTTTTCCTGCATTTTCTTCTAGAAGCTTTATGGTTCTTGCTTTTATATTTAGGTTTTTGATTCATTTTGAGTTAATTTTTGTATAAGATGTGAGATACGTGTCCTCTTTCTTTTGGCTATGGATATCCAGTTCTCTCAGCACCATTTGTTGAATGGACTGTTCTGCCTGAGCTGGGTGGGTTTGACAGGCTTGTCAAAAATCACTTGACCATAGATGTGAGGGTCTGTTTCTGAACCATCAATTTGATTCCATTGGTCTATGTGTCTGTCTTTATGCCAGTACCAGGCTGTTTTATCCACTGTGGCCAGGTAATATGATTTAAAGTCCAGAAGTGAGAGTCCTCCAACTTTGCTTTTTCTTTTTAAGATGTTCTGGCTATTCGGAATCCCTTACCCTTTCAAATAAATTTGATAATTGTGTTCTCCATTTATTTAAAAAATGCTGGTGGAATTGTTTTTATCAGGATTGCATTGAATCTGTATATCCATTTGGGTAGAATTGACATCTTAATGATATTTAGACTTTCAATCCATGAGCTTGGAATGTTCTTTCAATTATTTAGGTCTTTTTTTTTTTTTAATTTATGTTAACAATGCTTTGTAATTTTCTGAATACAAGTGCTATACATCCTTGGTTAAGTTTATTACTAAATATTTGATTCTTTTAGTTGCTATTGTAAATGGAATTTTTCTTCCTGACTTCCTTCTCAGATTGTGCATTAGTAGTGTCTTTTAAAGTCTATTTCATCTAAGTATAGCTACTTCGTTTTTTGTTTTGTTTTGTTACTGCATGCATGGAATATCTTTTTCCAGCCTTTCACTTTCAATCTATTGGTATCCTTGGGTCTAAGGTGAGTCTCTTGCAGATAGTATATAGGTGGCTCATATTTTCTTATCCATTCCTCCAGTTTGTGTCTTTTGATTGGGGAGTTTAAATCCATCAACATTCATTGTTATTACTGTAAAGGAGGTTCTTATTTCACCTATTTTGAACTTTGGGTTTTAGCTGTCATATTTTATTTTCATCACCCTTTTGACACTTTTAGTTACTTTTACCGATATAATCTTCATTTCTAGACTCTCTTCCAAGTTTCTTTCTCCTATCTTTTCTTTTCAGATGGTATTACATGCTTTAGCATTTCCTGCAAAGCCAGTCTCTTAGTTACAAACTCTGTCAGTTTCTTTTTATCTGTGAATATTCTAAACTCACTCTCATTTTTGAAAGATAATCTTGCTGGATATAAGATGCTTTGCTAGATGTTTTTCTCTTGCAGTATCTTAAACATATCATACCACAGTCTTCTCGCCTCCATGGTTTCTGATGAGAAATCGGCACTTAATCTTATTGCATATCCCTAATATGTTATGCATTGCTTTTCTCTTGCTGCTCTCAGAATTCTCTTTGTCTTTGGCATTTGACATTATGATTAGTATGTGTCTTGGAGTTGGTCTATTTGGATTTATTTGGATGGGAGTACTTTGTGCTTCTTGGACACGGAAATCTATGTCCTTCAATGGGGTTGGGAAATTTTCTACCATTATTTCTTCAAATATTCATTCTGCCCCCTTTTCCTTCTCTTCTCCTTCTGGGACACCCATGATATGTATGTTTGCACATTTCTTGCTATTGTTTAGTTTCCTGAGAACTTGTTCAATTTTTTCCATTCTTTTCTTTATCTGTTCTTTTGTATGTTTGCTTTCAGAGGCCATTTCTTCAAGCTTACCAATCCTTTCTTCTGCCTCCTCAAATCTGCTGTTACATGATTCCAGTGTATTTTTAATTTCATTTATTGCGGCTTTCATTCCCATAAGATCTGCTATTTTTCTATGTATGCTTTCAAATTCTTTGTGCTCATCCAATGTCTTCTTAAAATCCTTAATCTCTTTAGCCATCTCATTGAATTTTAAGGAGATTTGTTTGAACATCTATGATTAGTTGTCTCAAATCCTTTATGTCATCTGGAGGCTTATTTTTTTCCTTTAACTGAGCCATATCTTCCTGTTTCTTGGCATGGATTATAATTTTTTGTTGGTGTCTTGGCATCTAGCTTACTAGATATATTTATTTTTCATGTAGTGTCTCTCTTTAGGGCTTTCTTGCCCTTTCTCCCTTGCTGGTTGTGTAGTAGGAGCTGAGGATGTAGTTGATGCTATAAGCTGTGGAGGCTCAAACTGCCAGCATTGCCCCAGAGGCTGATGAAGCTTTCTCCACCTTTCTCCTTTGCCAGTGTAATAATCCAAGTCGTGCAGGCCTAGACTGTAGTTGCTCAGAAAGACTGATGAAGCTTCAAGCCCCCTCCTCCGCTGCCCGCGGCAGGGATGGAGCTGCAGGTGTAGGCAGCAATCTATGTCGTGTAGGCCCAAAATGACCGCAGTTGCCCAGGTAGGCTTTAGACTATTCAGTCTTTGTGAGCCAAATGTACCTGCAGTTACCCGGAGAGGCTGGTGCGGGTCCCGCCAGCTTCCTCCTTGCCAGAGGTGGAGATGAATCCTAGGCTAGGGCTGCAATCTGATATGGGTAAAAGAAGCCGGTCCCTACCATCACTGTGATTTTTCAGTCAGTTCCCCTTCCCCTCATGCCGGGGGTGGAGTCAAAATGGCGCCTACCAGCCTCTTTCCAACTTGGACAGGTTCAAACTTTAGCTGTTTTTAGGATTATACTTTAGCCAGCTGAATTTACTAATCAGTTGCCAAAGTCGGTGGCCAACTGTCTCTTCCTCCCCTATTTTTGGGAAATGGGGCTTCCAACTCCAGCCACAGAATTGAAGCAGGCTAGTAAGATAGGGAATCAATAGATGGATCTGGAACCCGGCAAAAAATCCACATGGATATCAATACCCCCAAGATGGTTGCTGGAAAACACATGTGAGATTTCTGTCATCCGGAATAAGATTTCCTCTGGAAGCCAAGAGAAGCCCCGGATATTCTCCAGGGGCCTTATAATTGGGCCCTCCTGGGGGATTGATGGGTGGGGTAATCAATCAAAACAGCAAACAGCTGGAACTCCTCCTTTGTCTTTAGCAAAGTGGTGGAATAATTAATGGTTTAAAAAGCGCTCTCGCTCGCTCGCTCTCTCTCTCTCTCTCTCTCTCTCTCTCTCTCTCAGCGGGTGTGGCTCAATGGATAGAGCTCCCGTTTATCATACGGGAGGCCCCGGGTTCGCTTCCCGGGGCCTCCTTGTGAGAGCAGGCCGGCACGCGCGGCGCGGTGGGCTGATACAGCAGGACCTCACAGCAAGGGGGAGATAAGCAGACACGGAAGAGACACACAGCGAATGGACACAGTAAAACACAAGCAGCAAGGGGGGAATAAATAAATAAATAAATCTTTAAAAAAAAAAGGGAAAAAAAAGCATTAACTCCCTATTCCCCACCCTTGGGAAAAAAAAAAAAAAAGCTCTCTCTCCTGTGCTCTCTCTCTTGCCTTCTGTGCCCTGCTCTCACCGTGTCCCCCCAGCCTAGATCAACACGCAAGTAAAACCTGAGCATTTATAATCTATAATGGGAAATTGTCTATATACCAGCCTTCTTTATCACTCTTCAGCTCCTTCCTTTTTCTGGGACCCATGATGTGTTATTTTCTCCCATTTCTTTTCCCTCCCTATCTTAATAAATTATTGGCCTAACTAACCTGACATGCTCTTGAAATTCATTTCTGCAGCATAGTTAAGAACCTAGATAAAATCCAGTAACAGAATAGCTCCTGAGGTGGCTTGCACCACCAGAGTAGGATGATCACCAGACTCCGAGGTGTGGCCTGTATTTTCCCGGAAAGCCTGGTGCAGGTCCCCCCAGCTTCCTCCCTGCTGGAGGTGGGGCTGGGGCTTAGGCTAGAGCTACAATCCAGTCTGGATGGAAAGAAGCCAGTCCTACCAGCACTGCGATTTTCAGTCCTCCCCGCTTCTCCTCATGTTGGAGGCGGAGTTAAAATGGCGGCTACCGGCCTCTTTCTGACTTGGACAGGTTCAAACTTTAGCCATTCTTAGGATTATACTTTAGCCTGCCAAATTTAGAATCAGTAGCTGAAAGTTGGTGCCCAACTGTCTCTTCCTCCCCCATTTTTGGGAAGTTGAGCTTCCAATTCCAGTCACGGAATAGCTCCCGAGGTGGCTTGTGCCTCCAGTGGAGGATGGTCACTGGCCTCTGGGCATGGAGGGCTCTACTCACGAATCCTCTCTGCAGATGGGCAGTTTCCTCCTTCCATTCTTTCAAGGACATTGCAGGATGCTCTTCTGGTCTTCTGGTGCCCCCGAACAGGTGCTTTAGATAGCTCTGGGTGATTACTTGCTGCCCTGTAGCACAAGCTGACTCTAGGAGCTCTTTACTCTGCCGCCATGTTGTTAGTTGTCTCAAGATGAATCATTTTTGATAATAGTTAATAAAAATCGTGAGCTTGCTAATATTGCTTTAACATCTCTTTTCCATTCCTTTCAACATACTTCTCTGCTATGAGTATTATTAAAGCAAAATACAGAAAGGTTTAGATGGTATTTATCTCCAGAAGATAGAACTACCACCAGTCCAACCATTATTTGGCAAATTAGCAAGTAAAAAGCAAATTAATTTTTCACATTAAAAACTTTATTGATGTGCACTGTTTTTTTCAAAATGTATACAGGTATTTAACATGGGGAATCATTATTTCCATGATAACTTTTTTGGGCTATGATTGCAGAGCAAAAAATTATGCCTAGATGAATATTTTCAATGAACAATGTCTAAAATTTTATACTCTTTTTTTTTATGTTATATTTCTTCTGATTATATTTATTTAAATGTGGTTTTATGTCTGTTGATTTTAATAAAATTAGAACTTTTATTTTGAATGCCATTTTAATTTCATTTTACTCATAATTTATTTTTATTGAATTTCCAAAAGTATCCATAATAATTTGGAAAAAAAAATTGCTCTTCAGCATATATTGTTTGAGAGGCACTGGCTTCGAGGATAATCTATAAGTTTTTATAAATTTACCTATGCCCTTCTTATTAGTTGATACATTAAAATTTGGTTTTCATTTTTGAGCCAAACTCTGAGGTTTGCAGAGTGAATATATACTCCCTGAAAGGTAACTTAAATGGACATAAGAAAAATCAACTGCTCCAAAAATGCTTTTATAGCTAATGAGTCAATACTTAGAAACTACAGAAAGGTGAGCTTCCAAAATTGGAATTTAGAAATGTTTCCTTTCTGTCCATAGATGCACTTTCTGGTTTTTTTTTTTGTTTTTTTTTTTAAATAAGGCTAGTAACAAGAGTTTATTAAGAAACAAGAAAAAGGAAAAGTACACACCTGAGACGTAGGTGCAGGCCTGCAACAGGGTGAAATGCATGCCTGCTCTGCCTGTTTTTGACTTTCATACAAATGGAACCATACAGTTTGTATTTTTTTGTGCCTAACTTCTTCCACCAAACACTGAGTCTGAGATTCACCCATGCTGCTGTCTGTAGCTGTAGTTGATTCTTTTTCATGGCTGTTTAGTACCCCAATGTGTGACTTACCACCATTTATTTATCATTCTATTGATAGACATTTATTTTATTTCTATTTGGGGGTGGCTATAATGGATAGTACTATTAACATTCTTCTACATATCTTCTGCGTAAACTCATTTCATTGGGGTATTTTCCCAGGAGTGCAGTGGAATTCCTGGATCATTGGATGCTTACGTTTAACTTTAATAGACACTGCCAAAGAGTTTTCCAAAGCAGTTGTACCAATTTACAGTCCCACCAGCAGTGAATATGAGAGTCCCAGGTGCTCTGTAGCCTTACAAATGCTTGGTATTTGACAGTCTTCTTAATTTTAGCCATTCTGGTAGAGGTATAATGGTATCTCACTGTGGCTTTAACAGCAAATTCCTGGTAATGAGGTACAACAGGGCTTTTCAGGGAGCTGTTACTAGTCTGCAGTGTGCTAAGCACTGAAATTTAAAGTAAGCATTTTAAAGGTTTTTTTTATAGTGACTTGACCAATAAATTTTTCTTTACTCTAATAAAAATTGGACTTGTAATTTTGTGTCTTGAATTTACTTTTCAAATAATTAATTTCTCTGTTTTTTTTGCACTTTATGAAAGTTTCAGTCTGAAGTGGGTTGTGTATTAGTCTGCCAAAGGGGTGCTGATGCAAAGTACAGAAATCTCTTGGCTTTTATAAAAGGTATTTATTTGGGGGAAAAGCTTACAGTTATAAGGCCATAAAGAGTCCAACTCAAGGTTATTTCTCACCAAAGTCAGTTGCAACATGTTGAAGCAAGATGGTTGCTGATCTCTGCTTGGTGTCTCCTTCCTGGGTGTCCTCTTCTGCTTGAGGCTCCATGGGCCCAGCTTCTTCCCAATCAAAACTTCTCAGGTTCTAACCAATGCCACTGGCTGCTCCTCCCATGTTGGCTGGCATAGGACTTGTCTCTGTTGGCATAGGGCTCATGTCTTTCCGGGCTTTCTATATCAGCTACAAACTATCAGGTGAATGGCTCATCTCTTGCCGGAGCCTTAGCTGTTTGAGCCTTCTCCTTTCTGTCACATGGCAGAGTTCTCGCCTCTTCTTGGTGTGTTTTCTTAAGTGAGTGTCCGTTTATATCAGCCCACCAAGGGGGTGGGACTCAACCTGAGTCATGCCTTACTGATGTGGTAGAATCAAAGCCCTAATCTTATCAGGTAACTGAATCAAAGACATCTCTGCTGAATCTAAAACAATCAAAAGGTATCACATCCAGAGGAGTAGATTAGTTTACAAGCATAATCTTTTTTGGGGGGGATTCATAAATAATCTCAAACTGCCACAGGTTGGAAATTTTTTAAAAATTCCTTCAACACAGTTTGTACATTGAAATATAAGATCAACCCAAAAGGCAGTAATTTAGGTATGTAAAGTTATCCAAGGTGAAGGAATGGAGCCTTGGACAGGAAACTGGATGGAATATATAAAGATACTTCAAGAAAGAATTTATTTTTAGGGTGGGGTAGATCAGTCATGGAAGCTGAGCAAAGTGGGAAGTCCCATTTGTTGGCAGTGCCTTGATATGTAAATACTGGCCTGGGTGAGTGAGCTTTGCAATTACAGGTCCAGGCAAATCTTTGTCTCATGTTGGACAGTTTTGCTCGATGCCTTGAAAGATTCCACTCTGTTCTGATTCCATGCATAGCATCACTTTCTGGTGATGATTTAGTTTCCCATGGGACTCTGCTGACTGAACATGAATGATCAAAGCCTATGTATATTGAACTTTCTCTTGCATTACAGTCAATTCTCATTGTAAATTAATAAATTGGTGTTTTAAATTTATTGTCTCTAGGCCTGTGGGAAGAGGTCATGCATCTGCTCTCCTGGTGGTTACTGGATCAGTTCTGAGCCTGCAAGATTGAGATCCACTCTCCAGACTGGTAACAGCACCAAGGAGGGAGCTTCCACTGTCTTGGAGTTCACCTGCCCTTTTCCTTCATGGCAATGCCCTGACTTTGCCGTGGGCTGCAAGAACATTGTATCTTTAAACTTTCCACAGTTTTAATAAACCAGGGACTATATTCATACAAATTAAAGAGCTTTTTTTATTCACTAAGTATATTTAAATAAGTTCAGTTGTCTCAACTAGGTGTAAGAGGAAGATTCTAGATACAAGAGTTCTGGAAACTCTCAGACAGTGAATTTGCTCAACATTCTGCTAACTCGGCTGTTATCCAGAGGTGGAGGTGGCCCTGCTCCCAACTACTAGAGACTTCTCTGTAAAAATCACTCTTTCTCCTCTTGAATATAGAGAATTGTCTTAAGACCAGGAGTCAAATGGAGTTCAAAGTGTTGGTTTTATTAATGCCTTGGCAAGTGCCCAGTTACCCTTTATGTAGGCAAAGCTGGGTTGGAGGCAAAAGCTGTTCCTAAGGCCTAATGGGAGGCCTCCTAGTGCCTAGATTTAGAAACCTAGATTGAGGAGCTCGTCTGTGGGCTGGTGGTGGAGAAGCTGAGTGCACTCCTGCTGCATTCTCGGGCCTGTCTTGTGCATGTACAATGCATTGGCAAGACAGAGAGGAAAAGAATAGCAGGCCATTTCCCACCACCATCCCCACTTGGGAGGCTCTGTCTGGTCTCCATGATGTGTGGAGACAGAAAGCACAAGGTGGGGAAGGTGAGATGAAGTAGCCCACCATGCCTGAGCTCAGGCAGGTCAAGGAGAGGCATGGAAACCTCACCAAGAAGTCAAAGGTAGCCAGAACTTGTCAGGCTCTAACCAATGCCACTGGCTGCTCCTCCCATGGAGAGAAGAAGCCATCAAGGGGATAGAAGAGAAAGAGGCAGAAGTCCATTGCCCAGCATTGCCTGAGAGCGCAGAGTGTTGGCAGAAAATCACGCATATGGGCTGAGACAGGTACATTGGGATAGAAATGTTTTCCTTCAAAATAATTCTTTTCTGGGAGGGTCTTGTGAACAAGCATATAGATGATACTTAAACAATGCTTCTTCTCCCCAGCAGCCCCACATCACTGGCCACCCCAGTTTTTCTCTACCCTTACACCATCGCAATTCACTGGACCAGGGGTGGATCAATGAGTTTCTTCCCGGCAATTTGAAATTGAGACTAAAAGAGTTGTGCCTTGGTCTAGTTGCTCTCTTGAACCCAAGAGATGTAACTTGAATATGTCTTTTTTTCTGCTACATGAAATGAGAAGCAGATAAATTTGGGATGCAAACAGATGCATGTAAAGGAGCAAGGTAAAAAAACACTCTCCTAAGAGAAATTGGAAATAGCCACAGCTCTTCCTTTTCTGTGGCCTTCTTCCTTCCATCAGCAGTAGTGCAATCTTGGGCAGCTTCTGCATATTCTGATGACAAAATATCAATTTGCTCTGTCCAGTATGACATCCACTAGCCACATTTGGCTATTGAGCATCTGAAATGTTGCTAGAATGAATTGAGATGTGCTGTAAGTGTAAAATGCATACCCGATTTCAAAGACTTAATATGATCAAAGGAATGTAAAACACCTCATTAGTAATTTTTACATTGATTATGTGTTGAAAAGATAATTTTGATATATTAGGTCAGGTGTTCTTAACAAGGGGTCCATGAACTTGAATTGAAATAAAAAAAAAACATTATTCTTGTAGGGATGTGTTGGTGGGGGTGTGATATATTTATTAAATAATACATGGTATAGTGTGGACTTAGTAAGGGGTCCATGATTGTCACCTGACTGGCAAAGGGGTTGGTGGAACAAAAAAGGTTAAGAACCTCCATATTAGGTTAAATAAAATACATTATTAAAATTAATTTTGCCTGCTTTTTCTGATGTGGCTGCTAGAAAACTTAAACAGCATATGTGGTTCACTTTATATTTCTATTGCACAGCACTGGTATGGACAATAGAGTCTTTTATGGAAAAGGCCATGTATTTTGCTAATGGAATTATGTTTGCTGAGGAATACATGCTACTTTAGGATCTAATGCAGGCAGTCTCAACCTTTATCATTGCTATGAACCCCTTGTTGTCTGATAAGCCTATGGACACCTCCTCAGAATGCTGTAAAATGCATAGAATAAAATATATAAAATTACAAAGAAAACCAATTATGTTGGATTATAGTGATCAAAATATTGAAAGAATACATGTATGCTTCTTTATTAACACATTAAATAAATCCAGAGACAGATCTAATAATATTGTTATTTGAAGTGGTAATGGGTGAAAGTGATATTTTGACATATTTGCACAACTGTAATGTGGTATTAAATTATCTGTGATTTCTTTTCATGATAAAGTCACAGGCACTGCTAACACAACTGAGGTTTGTTGCCTACATGAATGATTAAAGTAAATGCTAAATTCCAGCTAGAAGTTATTGAAAATACATATGTAATGCTTTCCCATCCAAATTCACAGATAGGATGACCAATTGTCCTGATTTGCCCAGGATCAAGAAGTTTCCTGAGATTCAGGACTTTTAATGATAAAACGGGAAAGTCCCAGGCAACTCCCATCACAGTTCCCCTGAATTTGATCCATGAATCACTTGTGGATCCCCAAGTTAAGTACTCCTGGCCTAAACAAAGCCAATAAACTTCTAATGGGAATACAAAAGATGATAAGCATATATTGAGATTGCATTTGAAATCAGAATTTCTTTCAAGCCTAAGAGAACCTCAGAGAAATGGAGGCCCAGATAAATCAGTGAATCACCCAATGTCACATAAGTAGTTGTTGGCAGATTTGGGATTCAAATTCTAAATTTTTTTCCAATTACTAAATTACTAATAGAAATGTTCTGTATTTCTAATGGATAAAATATTAACTTGAAGCAATTAAATTTTAAACTGGAAATGAGAGGACTAACCAATCATAAACATCTGTCTTAGTTTGCCAGAGCTGCTATGACAAACACTGCACAATGGTTTGGCTTAAACAACAAGAATTTGGCTCATAGTTTTGACCTTGGAATTTCAAAATCAAGATGTCAGCCAGGCCAAGCTTTCTCCCAGGGTCAGTAGCGTTCTGGTAATGTCAGTCCTCTGTCACATTGCAATGTCCTTGGTCTCTTGCAGTGGCTGTCTCTGACGTCTGTCTTCTCTATCTTCTAGCGTCTCTGACTGTCAGAATTTCCTCTCTTTATCAGGACTTCAGTCATATGAATTAAGGCCCAGCAGCATTCAATTTGGCCACACCTAAATAGCATCTTGGAAGATCCTATTCACAAATTAGACCCCACCCTGACTCACCTGGACACATTAAAAAATGCTGTTTATAAAGGGCTTCCTACCCGCAGGAATGCTGATTAAGATTTGAACGTGTCTTTTGTGGGGTACATGATTCAATCCCCAACAGCATCATTTCAAGTTAATACATGGAATATTCTAAAAAAACATTGCATAATAAAATTAAAATTCCAACAAAGGCTGGGTTTCTCAGAGTTGCAGAACACCAAGTAAGCTAGTGGCTGAATGAGCTAGATTTTTTTCCTTCAGATTCTTAGTTTATTCTTATAAAATGCAGTACTTCAAGAATCAATCGTTTATGATTTGTATTCATAGGTTTATTACAATTGTAGTTAGAAAGAAAAACTCAATGTTATACTATCTGGATTCAATTTTTGTTTCTGATACTCGTAAACTATGTTACCTTGAACAAATTACCTAATTTCTCTGAGCCTCAGTCTCCTCAGCCCTAAAATGTAAATAATCTCTGCTATAGCTCAGTGTCAGTGGAATGATCCTGAAAAGTGTCACCAAATAGTGTGACAAAGCCATGAGAGATTGGCAGAATTCAATTGAACATTGTTTTAAATTTGTATGAGTTGTGTGGACTAGAAAGGATATGAAAAAAGTAAATGATCCCTACAGAATTCTAAGGGGTTTAAATATCAGCAGGAAGATGCTGGAATATTTTAAAGTCAAAGAAATGTTTTAACAAGGTATCAGTGTGGGTGAAAGTTGTAAACTTTTGGGGTTAGGCAGGAGGATTAAGTGATGGATACACTGAATCCAGTCAAATAGGCCCAGCAACTTCAAATAAGGTTCAAAATGTAGGAAAAAAAGAAAGACAGACATCTGGCTGACCATGAAAAACTCAGTGAGCAGCCCAGCTGGGTCATTAAATAACCTCAAGCAAGCAAAGAAAGCAATTCCAAAAATTACATGAAAAGGTAATCACTCACCTCCTTGCGAAGATTATTGGAGACTTTTCTCACTGGGTAAATGTCTTTTATATCTGGGAATTAAGAAATGATCAAGAAAGTGAAGCATTTAATGTTAATAATTTAACACGGGAAGCAGATGTGGCTCAAGCGATTGAGCTCCCACCTACAACATGGGAGGTCCCAGGTTCAGTTCCCCCGTTGCCTCCTAAAGAAGATGAGCAAGACAGCAAGCTGATGCGACGGGCAGACATAGCAAGCTGACATCAACAAGATGACACAACAAGAGACAGGAAGAAAACATAATGAGAGACACAACAAAGCAGGGAGCAGAGCTGGCTCAGGCAATTAGGCGCCTCCCTCCCACATCGGCGGTCCCGGGTTCGGTTTGAGAGTGCCTCCTGAAAAAAAAAGACCAGCATACAACAAACAGAAACAACAAATGCAAACAATGAGGGGGTAGGGAGAAATAAGTAAATAAAATAAATCTTTTAAAAAAATAATTTAATACATAGGAATCAATAAATATTTGGAGGAAGGCAGCAAGAGTGCCCTTCCCCATCTCTTTCTTCCTTCTGGCCAGAGAAATTTCCCATGGCCCTCTGGATAGGTGAAGAGATCTGGCTTTGGAATTGAATGAGCATGGTGTTTAACCCTGCCACCATCATTTCTTAGAGGTGTGAGCTGAAATAAGGTGTTTCTAAGTCTCAATTTCCTCATCTATACACTACTACTTTCCTGATAGCACTTGTCTTAGTTTTCTAGGACTGCCATAACAAAGAACCATAAACTGCATTGCTTCAAACATCGGACATTTCTTGTCTCAGTTCTGGAGGCTACATGAAGGTGTCAGCAGGATCATGCTCCATCTGAAACCAGTAGGGGAAAATCTTTCCTTGGGTCTTTTCACTTCTGATATTTGCCAGCAACCCTCGGTATTCTTTGTCGTATAGATGTATCACTTCAGTCCCCACTTTCTCCATCTTCACATGGCCCTCTCCCTGGAATTTGTCTGCGTGTGTCCAATTCTCCCTTTTTATGAAGACACCACTCATACTGGATTAGGGCCCATCCTAATCCAGTTTGGCCTCATCTTAACTAAACACATCTTCAAACGTCCATTTTCCAAATAAGGTCAAATTCATGGAACCAGGGGGTAGGACTTGAAAATGTCTTTTTTGGGGGGGCGGGGGGTGCAATTCAACCCCTTACAGCATTGTTGCAAGGATTTGAGAACACAAATAGAATATTGGTACAGAGTAAGTGCTTAATAAATAGCAGCTCCAATTATCTATATCTAATCACCTCAAAACTTAGTGTTAGGAGAGTGGATGTAGTGCAAGTGGTTGAGGACCTGCTTCCCAGGTACAAGGTCCTGGGTTCAATCCCCAGTACCTCCTATTAAATAAATAAATAAATAAATTAATTAATTAATTAATTTTAAAAAACAGTGGTGTAAAGCAACAGCCTTTTTATTATGTTCATGGATTCTGTGGCTCAGAAATTTAAAAAGGGCATAGCAAGAACAACATTTCTTTTCTTTGTGATGACTGGGGCCTTGGTTGGGTAATTCAAATGAATCGGGGCTGGAATAGCTGGGGCTGGAGGACCCACTTCTGAGATGGTTTCTTCATTCATGTACCTGGCACTGGGCCAGGGTGGCTGAAGAACAGGCTTAGGGGACTTGGTGACTGAGGCATTTACATGTGGCCTCTTCATCTGGCTTGGGCTTCCTTAGAGCATGGTGACTGCTGGGTAGTCTGACGTCTTACTGGCAACACATGGCTGTTAGTTAATATTAGTAGTTAATGTGGTAGTCATAAAACATGGCCTCAAATCCTTGACATTCCTTCCATCAAGAAGGGGATACAGAAGTAGGATCTATGTCCCCTCCCCTTGAAAGAGGAAATACAGGATGACTATAAAAAATCTGCTATCACTACATGAATAACACCGCAGCAGTCATATTTCTAGTAGGAGAAGGAGTAATAGAATCAGACTTCCTTGGCATTGACAAGGTATGAATTTGGGATCTGAAGATTTTAGGCCTGGGTTCCCAATTACCCTTGATTCATACCGATTTCTGTGTAGGTCTGTTCTGATGCTTTCCCCGCCTCGTTCCATCATCCAACTTGTACCTCCTGGGGCACTCTGCCTTTGATCCAGCCAAGGAGGCCCTTGGTAAGCCCTGCCCCCCTGCCCACACTGGTTCTCTTACTTTCGGATCCAACAGGCCTTCTTGGTTGCTGCTCTGGCAGCATCTCTGCCCTCAGAGGAGGCCACAGTAGTGGGAGGCTAGGAAGCATGGGTAAGCTATAGATGGGTGTGCGAGTGCAGAGGTTGATGATGGGGATGCAGATTTCTCAGCCTTTACTACAGAGCTAGTGCCAAGTAAAACTGTGTTATTTGTTTCCTAAAACACAAATATCTTGAAGACACTGAGGACTTTTCTTTAAAAGTAGAGTGCTATCATTTCACATATGTGCACCCACAGGCATTTATATATGAGGGTTCTTTTAAGAAGAATGTCATTCATTCTATTGAATTATCTATGATTTTTCTTCTTTCTGGCAGGCATCACTGACTCATACCAGTAGTTAGTCAACATTAAAGGTTATCCCTGCTCTGACTTAGTAAAAGATCTAATAACTTCAAAGAGCTAATATACTTCCCTCTCTACCTACTGAACTCAGTGTGGGTGTAGAGGGGATGTAGGGAATGTGGCCAAGGTAACAGCAGGCATTTTTGGCACAGTTGCCCTCTGATCTGACTCAGCCTGGTTCTTTTCCAGGTGTCTGTTGTTTACCCAGAAGAATCAGGAAATTGAGTGGGTGAGTCTGCACAACCCACCACCACACCTGAAAAGAACTCGGCCCTTATGTTCCTGGTCTCTGGATAGGTGACCTAACATCTAGCATCAGAGTCTGATTTGGCAGTCAGGATTGAGCCTAGAATTCAATTGGAATCTTTTTCAGCTTTGCTTTTTCTATGTTCTTGGCTGCATCGATTTTGCCTCTCAGCTTGCTAAGCGCCTGCACTTTGAGCTTTCTCTACTTTGTCATTTTTATGACAATTATAATTAAGCATCATGAAACCTCCTTCAATCTTACAGGCTTTGGACATTGTGTATGAGGTCAGGTTTTAGGTGCTTCTTCCACATAAATTTTTCACTTTAGTTGCTTTGGAATTTCTTTGGAGACCATGCATTGAGTCAGAATGACAGCACTTTAGAACATCTCCCTAAGTAGCATAAGGCAGGAGAGCTAACACATCCAAGGGTCATGCCTGAGGAACAAGGTTTGAAGGCTGCTCAGCTGAGTATGGGGATTTGTTTTGCTGAGTGGACCATGCAAGTGAGGACAAGACTGGATTGCTTGGAGATTTTTAGGAGCTGTGTATGTTGGAGTGGGGATGGAGGATGGAGGGGCAGTCAAATATCGATGGCAGAGACCGGGTAGGGAGGATACAAAAGGAAGAGACCCATAAGAGAAGAGAGAGAGTTGGTGGGGAAGCACATTTAAGTTCAGCTGGATGAGGTGTGATACAACACTTTCCTTTGTTTCCCATAAAATTTATAAAATTTGACTTTGCAGTTAGATTTTTAAAAATAAACATTATATTTTAGGACAGTTCTAGATTTATAGAAAATTATGGGGAGCGGGTGTAGCTCAGTGATTGAGCATCTGTTTCCCATGTATGAGTTCCTGGGTTCAATCCCCAGTACCTCCTTAAAAAAAAAAGTTATGAAGATAATAAGGAGAGTTTCCATATAACCCATACCCAGTTTCCCCTATAATCATCATCTTACATTGGTATGGCACATGTCAGAAAGAACCAATATTAATATATTATTTTTAAATTCAATACTTTAGTCATATTTCTCTGGTTTTATTTTTTCTCTTCCAAGGTCCCCTCCAAGATATCACATTACATTTAGTCATCTTATCTCCTTAGGCTTTTCTTGTCTGTGATAGTTTCTCAGACTCTCCCCATTTTTGAGGACCTTGACAATTTTGAGGGCTACTTGTGAGATATTTTATAGAGTTTCCATCAACTGGGATTTGTTTGATGTTTTTCTCATGATTCGTCTGGGGTTATGGATTTGGAAGAGGGAAGCCACAGAAGCAAAGTGCCATTCTCATCACATCATATCAAGGGTACATACCATCAACATGATTTATCACTGTCAGTGTTGACCTTGATTACCTGTTTATCAAGTTTCTCCACTATAAAGTTACTTTTACCCCCTTCCCATTGTGTACTCTTTGGAAGGACGTCACCAGGCACAGACAGCACTTAAGGAGGGGGGGGAGGATAGCTTTCACCATCAGGGCAAATTATCTTCATAAATTATTTGGAAGCCTTCTGCATGACAGATTTGTCTCTTCTCCCCCATTTATCTATTTAGCTAATCATTTATTTTTCTCATGTTTTTAACTTCTCATTTTGAAATACTTTCAAACTTACAGAACAGTTACAAAAATATACAAACCCCATACAAAGAACTACAACATACCCTTATACTCCCCCTCCCCCCAGACACCCAGGCCCACCAATTTTAAGATTTTGCTACAGTTGCTATTTCTTTCCTCCCTCCCTCCCTCCCTTCCTTCCTTCCTTCCCTTCCTTTCTTTCTCTCTCTATTAGTCCATTTTCTGAATACTTCAGTATAGGTTGTATACATCGTGCTCCACAAATACTTAATACTACCACATAGATGTCCTAAGAACAAGGATGTTCACTTATGTTTCCACCTTAAATACAGTTATCAAGTTCAAGAAATTTAACATTTGATACAAAGCCCACAGTCTATATTCTAATTCTTTCGTATGTCCCATTAATGTCCCTTTGAGCTTTTTCTCCTCCTTGTAGATCCCATCCTGGATCATATGGATCATTTATTTGTCGTTTTTAAAATTTTTTCATTTTTTATGTTGGTAAAATACACAAAACATTTTTATCATTTTTAAGTATACAATTTGTGACATTAAGTAAATTGACAATGTGTAAATTTCACCAATGTATTTCCAGAAGATTTTCATCATCCCAAACAGAAAACTGTACCCATTAAGCAAAAACTTTCAATTTCCTCCTTCATGCAGTCCCTAGTAGCCACTATTCTTTCTGTTTCTGTGAATTTGTGTATTTTAAATATTTCATATAAGAGAAATCATACACTAGTTGTCCTTTTGTGTCTAGCTTATTTCACTCAACATGATGTCTTCAAATTTCATCCATGTTGTAGCAAGTATCAGCACTTCATTCTTTTTTATGGATAAATAATATTCCTTTGTATATATATGCCACATTTTGTTTATCCATTTATCTGTGGATGCACACTTGGGGTGCTTCCACCTTTTGGCTACTGTGAATAATACTGTTATGAACACTGGTGTGCAAATTTCTGTTAAAGTCCTTGTTTTCAGTTCTTTTGGATATACATCTAGAAGTAGAATTGTGGGATCACATGGTAATTCTATATGATTTTAATTAAGAAACCAAAGCTTACACCTCTAAGACTGTTTTTCCCATTTCCTTCCACCCCCAAAATACTGTTTTCCTGAAAAAATATTCCCTAATATTAAAAAAAATGACTAGAAACATTAATGTGACCACAGAAACAATGACTTTAGCAATCATGCAGAATCGTGAATTGTTTGTGAAAGGTGATTCTATAGCATAAACCATCTACATTTTTTCTCAACCAGTCAAAGAAGGCATCTATGATTATTAAAAGCATTCAGGGAAGTGGATGTGACTCAACCAGTTGGGTGCCTGCTTACCACATAGGAGGCTCCGGGTTCAGGTCTTGGTGCCTCCTAAAAGAAGATGAGCAGATGCCGCCTCCCGCTGCAACGAGCAGATACCACAAGCCAGCAGACGCCACAGCCCGTGGGGAGTGAATGGGGCTCAGGCCTTTGGGCACTTGCCTCTCATGTGGGAGGTCCCGGGTTCAGTTTCTGGTGTCTCCTGGAGAAGGTGAGCAAATAATGAGCAGACAGATCAGAGAATCACCTGGGGGGGGGGGCGTTGGTGGTGGTGGTGGGGAATAAATAAAAAAAAATAAAGTAAATAAATAAATCTTTTTTAAAAAATTTCAAAACAAATAAACAGCAAAAAACCCCAGCACAACAATTTAAAAAGGCATGAATGAAACCACCAATTAAAAAACTCCACCATTTTGATTTATTAAACTAAATGGTCTAGAGATTGTTATGAACCATGTATTCTGATCATCTGAAGTTATTGTATAGGTGGTTATATGCTATAAAAAGGGACAATCTACTAAGACTTTTCACAGAAAACACCTCTTGAGGATATTAAGTTGTTTTATTTTCCTTACCCCTTGAGTATCCTGCTGGGTGAATCCAGTAGCTTTGAGATAAAATCTCCGTGCTAAAGCCTTCAAATCTATTTAATAAGGCATCATGACAAAGACATCATGCTCAAAGAGCTGAAGGAAAATATGGACAAAGAACTAAAGGAAATCAGGAAAACAATAGATGAAAAAAGAATATCAATGGAGAGATGGAAATTATGAGAAGGAACCAGAGTAACAAATTAAAAACTCCCTAGAGGGGTTTAACAGCAGATTAGAGCTGGCAGAAGAAAGATTCAGTGAACCTGAAAATAAGACAGTTGAGATCATCCAGTCTGAGGAACAGTGAGAAGAAAGAATGGAGAAGAGTGAACAGAGCCTGAGGAAACTGAGGGACACCGTCAAGCCTACCAAATATACATGTTGTGGGAGTCCCAGAAGGAGAAGAAAGAGAGAATGGCACAGAGAGAATATTCAAAGAAATAATGTCTGACAACTTCCCAAATTTAATGAAAGGCATGAATGTACACATCCAAGATACTCAATGAACTCCAAACAGGTTAAAACCAAATAGACCCATGCCATGGCATATTATAATCAAACTGTCAAATGCCAAAGATAAAGAGAGAATTCTGAAAGCTGCAAAAGAGAAGCAATGCGTCATGTACAAGGGAGTTTCAATAAGTTTAAGTGGCAATTTCTCACTGGAAACCTTGGAAGCAAGAAAATGGTGAGACGGCATAGTTAAAGTACTGAAAGCAAAAAATTGCCAACAAAGAATTCCATATCTAGCAATACTATTTTTTTTAAATGAGGATGAGCTTAAAACATTCCTAGATAGGGGAGTGGATGTGGCTCAAGTGGTTAAGCACCTGCTTCACACATGGGAGGTCCTGGGTTCAGTCCCCGGTGCCTCCTAAAAAAACTAAAACAAACAACAAGCAAACAAATGAAAAAAACCAACTCAGGGGAGCTGATGTGGCTCAGTGGTTGAGTCCTGGTTTCCTGCATATAAGGTCCTGGGTTCAATCCCTGGCCCTGGTACCTCAAAAAAAAAAAAAAAGGGAGAGCTTAAAACATTCCCAGAAAAACAAAAGCTGAGGGAGTTCATTGTCATTAGACTGGTACTAAATGATGCTAAAGAGATTTTTCAGTTTGAAAGGAAAGGACACTAGACAATAGTTTGAAGCCACATGAAGAAATAAAGATCTCTGGTAAGGATAATGTCAGGTGTAAATGAAAATGCTGGTACTATTTTATTTTTGGTTTGTACCTACACTTAGTACCCTACAGGATCTAAAAGGAAACACATAAAATGTAATGATAAATCAGTGGTTTGGGACCCATAATGTATAAACATGTAATTTGTGACAAAACTACATAAAGGTGAGGAGACGCAGAGCTATAAGAACATAGTTTGTGCATTATTACACAATAATTGTATTGTGTAATACTTACTATTGAAGTTAAGTTGGTGTTTTAGTTTGCAAAAAGTGCCAAAAGCAATATGCCAAAAATGGGTTGGCTTTTACAATGGAGATTTATTAGGTTGCAAGCTTACAGTTCTGAGACCATGAAAGTGTCCAAATCAAGGCATCATCAGGTGATGCTTTCTACCCAAAGACTGGCACGTGGAGGCATCTGCTGGTCTCTCCCTTCTCTTCCGAGTTTTGTTGCTTCAGCTTCTGACTTCCTCTCTCCTAGTTATGTTGATTTCAGCTCCTTGCTCTGTGGTTTTCTCCCTCTGTTCCTGTGGCTTTTTCTCTGTATCTCTCTCTGTATTCATCCTATTTATCTAGGACTCCTGTAAGAGGATTAAGATCCACCCTGGGACACGCCTGAGTTAAGTAACCTAATCAAAAGAAGATCTCACCTACAATAGGTATACACCCATAGGAATGGATTAGCACTGAGGACATGATTTTCTGGGTCCATAAAAGCCTCATTTTATTATCATCTTTACATATATTTTTTATATTTTCAAACTCAACATGTATTACTTTTTTAATCAGAAAAGACAAGTTATGTTGTGCTGAACATTCAGCCTTTATTTAGGCAGGCTTACATTCTATCCTGTTTGTAATACTTTTATAGGGGTTTTCAGTTGGATCACAATAGTGCCTTACATGTGCTGACATAGCATCTTTTTCTGAGGAGCTTCAACATTGCCTATTTAGACCTCACAAGAGTCCTTAAGGCAACATTTTTGTCTCAGCTTTGAGAGCTGTATAAAAGAGAAGATGGAAATGCTGGCAGGTTTTCATCCAGTTTGATAGATGCAAAAAGTAAGGCTCTGGGGCTAGAGAATGATTCATCCAAGGCTAAGCAGAGGGTATGAGAACTGGATGAGTTCCAAGAAGCAACAAGTTCTAGGTGAATAAGCAAATGTCTAGACACAGTGTCCATAATGTCCACATCAGTGCAAAGCAATTTCTCAGAGCTGCCAATCAACAAATACTGACCACATTTGCAGTATGATGTGTCACCTTTCACAAGGAAATGGTTCACAAGGAAACTCAAATGCAAATGGAAAGAGTTGCACAAAAAACTTTTTTTATTTGTGGGAAAATCCATCAATTTATTTGTTGTTAGAACAGCAAAGCTCCCCATTGCATCTAGGCTGAAATACATTAATAAATTTGTATCTCTAACAGAGATATTCTGTATTTTTTGTTTCTTTATGATATTAGCACTTAAAAATAGACAGTTATTTCCTTTCATGATTTAACAAGGAAACTGAAAATTATTGATTTGAATCCTTGACTACAGTATTTTTTGCTTGATGGTAATTATGTTTCTTGCTATTCAAGTCTCTGGGAAAAACTTTTATTGAATTAAAGAGCTTACATTATAATATACCATGGAAAACTAGAGTTTAACTGGGTGAAAATAATTTCCATATTTAGTTTGAGAAGATAATATTAAAATATGAATCTATTTGGTTCTGAACAAGCATCTGGTATATATTAAAATTATTTAAAAGTTATTTTCCCTATTTTGTAAAACTTAGAAGTGGGTTACAGTATTCAGAAAATGAAATGTATGGTATGATCATAATGTATGCAGATTTGGTGGGAGCTTGTTTTTATGTTTACCCCCAAATAATGCACGATTTTGAATCATGAGCCTCTCTTATAAAAAATTTATACCTGAAAGGGTAGGGATTAATCTAGAGTATATGGATGAATCACTTCCACCAATTTTATGGTATAGTTACAGACATTGGGACCAGTAACTACTGCACCACCAGAAGCACCAGAGGTCCTCTTGGTAACATTTGAATATTAAATATTTAAAGAGCATGCATTCTTAAAATGGAGAATTAGAGGAAAAAGCATTGGCATCTGGCAAGCATTTTGACATACTAAGCCTATCTAACCTATAGTAACTTTCACAAGTCCATAGACAGAGTGACATCATTAATAAACAATAATCCAAATTATGCTTTGTCACAAAGTTTGTACTTGAGGGGCAAACACAACATCTTGCATAGTCCCTTTCTGTTCCTATCACTGACACAAAGATGTCATGTTCTAGCTTTAAACATTGGATGGATAATTGAACCCACCCCATGCCACATTGGAAGCATCCATTATTTGAGTTCACATTCCAACACTGAGGTTCTGATGACTACAGTTTCTTAGATTGTAACTGAAAGCTAGTGACTCAAAAGAGCTTTCAGTCTCAAGCATGGGTATAGGACTTACACCAAATATCTTTATCTGGATTGGAACCATTAATATGCTGCTTTATCCAAGATATAAATTTTATTTCCTAGTGAAATAAAATGGCTTTCAACATCTTGGTGTTGACAAGGAAAAATAGCAAGAACAATTTGCCTTGGAAGCTAGAGAGACCATCACCCTAAGAGGTGGTTCAAATAATCTAATTTGTCCTTCAAGCTCAAGGCATGTTGGACCCCAGGATTAAGTACAAAACACACAGCAAAGGTTTATCTTTTGATAGTAGAGAACTTAATGTGTTCTAATCAAGTACTCTTAATCATTATGAACAACCTATCTCCCCTATTTCCCTTGGACCTTACTAAGCTATAGCTGTGGAAAAAGATTCTTCCTTTACCAAATTTGTTTATTCTTCCCCTACTTTATATTTAGATCTCTCTTTTTTCTTCCCAGATGATATCACCACTGAATTGGGTTCTTGGTTTCCATTTTCCCTTAATCTTCACACATCGATTTTAGACATTAAAGGTTACTCATTGAATACGTACATGGAACATCCTGATTCTGTCACCGTTACAATAAACAATGTCAGATGCTAGATTGGGAAGATGGTCACTAGTCATAACTCCATTCATGATAAGCCTTATCTCTCACCAGGTTGAAGAGCTGCACAGAGTGTCATTGGAGGATATTTTTACCACATGACACCCTTGGAAGTCTATTATAGTCTCCTTTCTTATGGGGCACTCCTTTACTGGATGAACTGCTCTGCCCTGAATTTCATTTAAGCTTTTGGAGCATGGGCGCGGTCACTGCTTTTTGGGTCATGAGTCATGTTTCTGCCTCAAGTCCTGGAGTCAGCTTTATCTCCCACACCACACCAGAAAAGTCTATTACCCTTAACAGGTTTCCTGGAAAACTCTCTTTCCATAGAGTTCTTGTGATTTTTGCCAAAATCTCTCTCCCAAATTGTGGGAAAAGGAAGATCACTATTGATGGTGCTACCTTGAAATGCCAGTCAGTCATTTATTCATTTATTCATTCAACAAATATTTATTGAGCACCTCCATATAGCAACCAATATGCCAGGCACTGGTGATACAATCAGAAGCAAAAACCTACACCATCTCTATCCTTAAATGGTTCACTGTTTACTCTATTGAGTTGGGTTATTAATCAAATAATCATACAAATAAGTAAGAAAATTTTAACCATGGTACATGCTAAGAGGTTAGAGAAACTTCTCTAGTAAATGATGATGGAGATAAAATCTGAAGAAAGGATGGAATTTAACTAGGTAGAGAGGAAAAGAACAGTCCAGGCAGTGGTGAGAGAAGTGGCAACTGTGGTGAGAAAGGTGCTTTGGATGAACAGAAAGCCAATGTGATCTGAGTGTGGTAACTGCAGGAGCATGATTTCAGATAAAGCTGGTCAGGGACCAGATCATGCAGTCCTTTAATGGCCATGTTAAGGATTCTCTATTTATCCTCAAAGCAACTTCAAAGGTCTTGGGAGGATGGGAGATTGGGAAAATGATCAGTGGTAGTACAGTACACTACACTCTGGTGGGAGTTTAGGGTAGAGGTAGGTGGGGGGCTAAGATGTGAGAATGGAAACAGACCACTAGAGTAATCCAGGTAGGAAATAAAGTTAGCTTGGACTATTGGGATGGAGATGAAGAGAAGATGATAGATGCCAGGTATATTTAGGATTCAGTGATGGTTTGAACAGGAGAAATGGGTGAATAGAGGTTTCAAAGATGAACAAATAAAGACTATTAGAGGGATCAAAGTTATCTCCATGAATATTCCATATTAATCTTTTTAGGTTCCTTGATATTATAATTTTCTGATGGACTGATTTTGCCTTGAAAAATCAGAGAATTGGGATTTTGTAGGGAGAATTTATTCTATAGTCAAGTACAGTTGCTGATCATTGTGTTGAGGACATCAGAGTTTTAGTGAAGGTGGGTCACTAGGAAAACCAAACACATAAGTTAAATGACCGATATTTCCTACAGAAAGTGACATGTGGCAACATGCTAACGACTATCATCCCATCCTCACTCGAGGAACTGGTAGGCATCCTCTGGTCAGTGTAACCATGAGTTCTTTTCTGTTGCTGACAGCCGCTTTGGCAATCATGGCTTCCTTCTGAACTATGAAAAAGAAACTCTTACTCAAACCAGTCCATCTGTGTTTGAGACTTTCTCCAGTCAATTCAGTTTGCAGGTTATCTGTCTAGGCAGTTAATCGGTTACAACCCCTATAAGGTGGACCCTCTTATGTGGTTTTGTTTGTTTTCTGAGGAAGAGTGGGGAAAGTACTGGATAAACAGATGCTAGATTTATTGTGGCCTTTTTTTTTTTACATGACTTCAATCCCAGCCCTAGAGTTATTGAAACAGGATTCGAGTTTTTGCTTATTCTTCCAGGAGCCTCTACTGCTGGCAGTTCACTTGGGAATAAGATTTTCTTGGTAACTTTATCAGAACTTGACTGAGAATGACAAAATAGGTCGTTTTTTCCATCTCTCCCTTCTCCTAGCTACCTATTCCACAACTCAAAGAACTTCTGTCTAAAGATTGCCAAACTCTCGAGGACCACACTGCACCCTGCTTAAAACCCTTAGGGCTATGGGTCCTTTGCGATTCTTCGGTACTAATTGACTCCTTTCAGTTGTAAGAAGCAGATGAGTTCACAATAATAACCATTTACTGCACATTTATGCCAGGCTCTGTGCTAAGTGATTTATATGCATGTAAAAAGTTTATTGAGATATAATATGTAGTAAGGTGCATATATCTTTATTGTACAGTGTAAAAGCTCAATGAATTTTTATATATGTATACACTTCCGTAACCACCACCCAGATCACGATATAGGACATTTCCAACACTCAGGAAAGCTCCCTGATTCCCATTTCCCAGACAATATCATCACCTCCCCAGCCCCATAAACACTGTTCTGACTTCTATCACCATAGTTTAATTTTACCTTTTCAAGAACTTATAAATGTAAACATACAGTATGTCATCCATGTCATTGCATGTAGCAGTAGTTCATTCTTTTTTTCCCATCATATGACTAATATCACCTTTATCCATTCTTCTGTTGATAGATACTTTGATTATTTCCAGTTTTAGGTGATTAAAAATAAACTATTGTATTTTTTTGTTGTTGACATCTCTTGGATATATAGCTAGGAGTGGAATTACTAGATCATAGGGTAGGTATATGTTTAGATTTAGTAGATACTGTCAAACAGTCTTCCAACGTGATTACACCAGTTTACATATTTTCTAGCAGAGTTTCTGAGATAATTCCGGTTGCTCCATATCATCACCAATACGTCATATTATCAATGTTTTAATTTTAGTCATTCTGGTACATGTATCTCATTGTAGTTTTAATTTGCTTTTTCTCAATGACTTAATAATATCAAACACTTGTTCATATACTTTTTGGTTATTTGGAAATCCTTTTTTAATGAAGTGTTGGTTGTCTTCTGCATTTATATATTGTTTGTCAATTTCTTTTGATTTGTAGGAATCCTGACTTTTTCTTTCAGTTATTCACTGAAATAACTGGATAATTGAAAACAAATTATCCCAAAATTTAGTGGCTTATAGCGAAAATGATCATTTTAATGATGCCTGGGCTCAAACAGCTTAGGACTGGAAGAGCTGGAGATCCTCAGGAGTCTCTCTATAACTCTATGTTGGCTCACCATATGCTCTCTCTAGCACAGGGCTTCCCAAGAGAGTTATCCAGGTACAATTTGTATCACCTTTTATAATCTATCCTCATAAATCACACAGCATTATTTATACTCTAAAAATCTCTATTAGTCAAGGCAGTATCAAAGCCCAGCCCAGTTTTAAGGGGAGAAAACATAAACTAGACTCCAACTCTTGTCAGGGGAGTGTGGCAATGATTTGGAAAAACATGTGGTATGAGAAATATCATTGTGGTCACTTTTGGAGAAATGTCTCATCCATTATGGCAACAGACTCAGATCTGAGGTCCAAGGGCTTATCATCTAAATCAGAACCAGATATGGATAAGGCTCCTCAGGTACAGCTCCTTGAATATCATTTCCTTCCATTTAAAGACCTGTGAACTAAAGTTATCTGCCACATACATGCTGAACATACAATAATAGAAGAGTCAGAGACTAGCTGTAATAGACACTTCTGTTCAAATAGGGCGGGAATAGGAAGCACACAGCAGTAACTAGTTCATAGCAATTCTGAAATCTAGTCAGCTTATTGATTAGGGTTCAGTTCTAATTCTTAGGAATAATTCTCTGTGGCTTTTGAGTCCATCCTCCAGGCTCTTGGTTCCACTCTCTGGAGTATTCTTCCTCTCCCAATAAAGGTAGTCTGAATTTACAGCTGGGTACTTTTCTTAGCTTTTCCCCTGCTTATCGATGCTTCAGGATCTAAAAGCTTCTTTTTATTGTGTACCACCTTGGTCCCTGTTTTAGTTTCCTAGGCTACTTAAAGCAGATACTATGAAATGGGTTGGCTTTAAACAATGGGAATTTAATAGCTTACAGTTTGAGGCCATGAGAATGTCCAAATCAAGTCATCATTAAGGCGATGCTTTCTCCCAAAGACCAGTTGCCAACAATCCCTAGCTCCTCTGCCATGTGGCAAGGCACATGGTGGCATCTGCTGGCCGCTACCTTCTCTTCCAAGTTCTGTTGATTTCAGCTTTTTGCTCCAGTGGCTTTTGGTTTCTCTCTGCATTCATTCTGTTTATAAAGGACTCCAGGAAAAGGATTAAGACCACCCTGGGTCATGCCTTAACTGAAATAACCTCATGAAAAGGTCTTATTTACAATAGGCTTACACCAATAGGAATGGATTAGCTTTAAGAACACGGCTTTCTGGGGTACATACAGCTCCAAACCACTAATTCCTTTCAGTCCAAGCTGTTATGATTCATTTTAAAACTTTATGGAGTTCTTATGAATGAATTTATAATTCACTACATTGTTCAAAAACCATACTTTCATTTTAAAAAATAACAAAAAACGCTTCTCTGCCATGGGCTCTCTGTAAAGCCACAAGCAGCTAGGATTCTGAGAAGCCTCACTGTTTAACAGAGAGGCTCTGAGAGCCATAATTATAAGATACCTAAAAGATCATTTGTCATTTTGAAAGGGTCTATGAAACATTACAATGAGGTCTTAATAAAGGATTTTACTGAGGAGACCAAGATGGCGTCAGTCTATCTCAATGGACTCATTCAAGTCACCTGGCAAGGAGACGACTATGGGCAACGGCCATCCCAGGGAATGGAGAGGGCCTGCAGCTGCAGGCAGGATAATCCCATCCACCGTATCCATGGAATATAAATCCTCTCTCATTTGGAGGTGGAGTGGACATCACCATCCCAAACTCCCCACGATTGGGGGAGGAGTTATGGACTAGAATGGACTTGGTGGTGTTCTGTAGTATATTGTGATTCAAGCAATGGAAGAAATTTTAACAGTGAGGTGGAGACGGTGGCCACTGGACATTTTCGGGGCAGGGAGGGGAGGGGCAGTTGAAATACAGGGGCTTTTTCGGTACTGGGGGGTTGTCATGAGTGGCATTGCGGCGACAGATGTAGGCCATTTTGCATCAGCATATACCACGCAGAACTGTGTGGAAGAGAGGGTGGTCTATGATGTGAAATGCGGTCTATGCTTGGTGGCAAGGCCCCAGGATGTGTATATCCATTGCGGGTGATGTGCCACACTGATGAAGGATGGTGGTGTGGGATGTTGTGGGAAGTGTGGGAGGTGGGGTACATGAGAATCCCTGTAATTTCTGAGTAATAATTAGGTAATCTAAGCATCTTTAAAAATATATATATCTATCTATCTATCTATATATATATAAAATAACATTTATGTAAGCAAATGCACATATATGCATATGTATTTATATATCGTTTTACAAATATTGGTATGTATTGTGAAAAATTTTGATTTTTACCAA
>JAQZBX010025167.1:0-29713 GCA_029593785.1 Cabassous unicinctus | reverse complement strand
AGGTGCCTAATCACTTAAGCCACCTCCGTTCCCTGCTTTGTCTCTCATTGTTTTTCCCTCCTCGTGTCTCTTGTTGCAACATCTTGTTGCGTCAGCTCACCACGCCTGCCAGTCACATCAGCTTGCTGTCTTCTTTTAGGAGGCACCAGAAACCTCTGCTCCCTGCTTTGTGGTGTCTCTCATTATGTTTTTCTTCTTGTATCTCTTGTGTCAGCTTGCTGTGCCTGCCCGTTGCGCCAGCTCGCTGTCTTCTTTAGGAGGTACCAGGATCCAAACCAGCGACCTTCCATGTGGTAGGTGGGAGCCTAGTCGCCTGAGCCACATCCACTTCCCTGATATCATGTTGGTTGGACCTAGTGAGCAAGGAGTAGCAACCACTCTAGACTTATTGGTAAGGGATTTGTGTGCCAGAGGATGGGAGATAAATCCAACAAAAATACAAGGTTCTTCCACCTCAGTGAAATTTCTAGGTATCCAGTGGTATGGAGCATAAAGAGATATCCCTTCCAAGGTAAAGAATAAGCTGTTATATCTGGCCCCTCCTACAACCAAAAAAAGGGCACAATGCCTGTTTGGCCTCTTTAGATTTTGGAGACAACATATTCCTCATTTGGGTGTACTAGTCCTACCCATTTACCAAGTGATCCGAAGAGATGCTAGTTTTGAGTGGGGACTAGAATAAGAGGTGGATCTGCTTCTGGTCCAGGTTGCTGTACAAGCTGCACTGCCACTTCGGCCATATGATTCAGCAGGTCCAATGGTGCTGGAAGTGTCAGTGGCAACTAGAGATGCTGTCTGGAGCCTTTTGCAGGCCCCTATAGGAGAATTACAACGCATATCCTTAGGATTTTGCAGCAAAGCCTTGCCATCCTCTGCAGATAACTACTCTCTTGTTTTAAAAGTATATATATATTCTTTTAAGTTTTTAAAAAAGATACTTAGATTACATAAATATTTCATAAAAAATATAGGGGATTCCCATATGCCCTGCTTCCTACCCCTCTGACATTTTCCCACATTAACAACATCCTTCATTAACTACTCTCTTTTTGAGGAACATCTTTAGACCTGCTACTGGGCCTTAGTAAACACTGAATGCTTAGTCATGGGTCGCCAAATTATCATGAGATCTGAGGTGCCTATTATGAGCTGGTCTGAACCACCAAGCCATAAAATTGGGCATGCACAGTAGCACTCCATCATAAAGTAGAAATGATATATATGAAATAGGGCTACAAGTGGGGTTCTGACAGCACAAATAAGTTACATGAGGAAGTAGCCTAAATGTCCAAGACCCCAACTCCTGCCATGTTACCTTTTCTTTCCCAGTCCACAGCTATGGCCTCTTAGGGAGTTCCTTATGATAAGCTGACTGAGGAAGAGAAAACTCAGGCCTGGTTTACAGATGGTTCTGCACAATATTCAGGTACCATTCAAAAGTAGACAGCTGCAGCACTACAGCTACTTTCTGGGACATACCTGAAGGACAGTGGTAAAGGGAAGTCCTCCCAGTGGGCAGAACTTTGAGCAGTGCACATGGTTGTTCATTTTGTTTGGAAGGAGAAATGCCCAGAAGTGCATTTGTATACTGATTCATGGCCTGTCGCCAATGGTTTGGCTGGATGATCAGGGACTTGGAAGGAACACGGATTGGAAAATTGGTGACAAAGAGGTCTGGGTATGTGGATAGACCTTTCTGAGTAGGCAAAAAAACATGAAGATATTTGATTTGTATCCCATATGAATGCTCATCAAGAGAGTGACTTCAGCAGAGGAACATTTTAATAATCAAGTAGGTAAAGTCTGCCATTCTATGGACACCAACCACTCCCAATCACTTTCCCCAACCACTCCTGTCATTCCCAATGGGCTCACAAACAAAGTGGCCATGGTGATAGGGATGGAGGTTATGCATGGGCTCAGCAACATGGATTTCCACTCACAAAGGCCGACGCCGACCTGGTTACAGCCACTGCTCAGTGCCCAATCTGTCAGGAGCAGAAACCCACATCAGTCCCTGAAATGGCACCACTCCCCAAGGCGATCAAACTGCACCTGGTGGCAGGATGATTAGATTGGACTACTTCCATCAAGAAGGGGCAGTGTTTTGTCTAACTGGAATAGACACATATCCCAGATATGGCTTTGCCTTCCCTGCATGCAATGTTTCTGCCAAAACTACCATCTGTGTACTTACAGAATGCCTTGCCCACCATCATGGTATTCCACACAGCATTGTTTCTGATCAAGGAGCCCACCTCACAACAAATGAAGTGCAGGAATGTGCACATGTTCATGAAATTAACTGGTCTTACCAAGTTCCCCGGCATCCTGAAGCAGCTGGGTTGATAGAAAGATGAAATGCCCTTTCAAGACTCGATTACAGCACCAACAAGATGGCAATACCTTGCAGGACTGGGGCAATGCTCTCCAGGAGGCTGTGTATGCTCTAAATCAGCATCCTCTCTGTGGTGCTGTTTCTCCTACAGCCAGGAATCATGGGATGGAAAATGGGAGAGGCACCACTCGCTATTACCCTAGTGAGCCAGTAGAAAAATTTTTGCTTCATGTCCTTGAAATCTTAAGCTCTGCTGGTCTACAGGTCTTAGTTCCAAAAGGAGGAGTGCTTCCACGAGGAGATTCAACAATGATTCCATTGAACTGGAAGTTAAGACTGCCACCTGCCCACTTTGGCCCTCATGCCTCTGAATCAACAGGCAAAGAAGGGAATTACTGTACTGGCTGGGGTTACTGATTCTGATTATCAAGGGGAATAAGACTTCAACTACACAATGGAGGTAAAGAAGAGTTTGCCTGGAATATAGGAGATCCCCTAGGGCATCTCTTAGTACGACCCTACCCTGTGATTAAAGCAGTGGAAAACTGCAACAAACCAATCCTGGCAGGAGTACTAATGGCCCAGAAACTTCAGTAATGAAAGTTTGGGTCACCCCACCAGGCAAAGAACCACAGCTGAGGTGCTTGCTGAAGGTAAAGAGAATATGGAATGGGCAGTGGAAGAAGATAGTTATAAATACAAGTTGTGACCATGTGACCAGTTACAGAAATGAGGAGTGTAATGGTTATAAATATTTCTTCCTTGTTTTGTTATGAGTATGTTTGTATATGTACATAAAACATATCTTTGTTTTCTTTCCTATTTTATCCCCTTAAAATATGATATAAGTTGTATTAGCTGCATGTCATAATATTTAAGTTATAGGATATCAAGTTTATAGCTGTTGTCATTTTTTAATGTATTATAATTGAATTTGCATGGTGTGAAATAAAAGTTTAAACACTGGTGAAAAATAAATAAATAAAAAGAGTGAATATTACCCAAGGACTTGCACCCTATTCTGTGGAGAGTTTGTGTGGTTCTGGTTGTAGGCAGGACAGCTGAGTTGTGAAAAAACGATAGTTGCTTTTATTTAGAGATTAAGAATGGTTTAGGGAAGCGGATGTGGCTCAATCGATAGCGCTCCCGTTTACCATGTGGGAGGCCCCGGATTCGATTCCCGGGGCCTCCTGGTGAAGGCAAGCTAGCCCGCGCGGCGCAGTGAGCTGACACAGCAGGACGACCCAATAAAGGGAGACAAGCAGACACAGAAAAACTCACAGCAAATGGACACAGCGAGCACAAGCAGCGGGGGGTGGGGGGGTGGGGAATAAATAAATAAAATCTTAAAAAAAAAAAAATGGTTTAAGGACATGTATGGCTGCCAAGTTGACAAGGGGTGGACTGTGAAGATAAAGCTCTTGTATCAATTTGGCCAGGTTATGGTCCAGTTGTTTGGTCAAGCACGCACTGGCCTGATTATTACTGCAAGGATATTTTGTGGAATTAAATCATCAGTAAGTTGATCTATGGCTGATTACATCTACAATATACTGAGGAGATTATCTTTAACAATGAGAGAGGTCTTATCCAATCAGTTGAAGGCTTTAAAAGAAGAGATGATTTAAGCAGTCAGAAGAGAGAATTTCCATCTCTACTTAAGCCAGCTTGCTTATCCTGGGGAATTCATCGAAAACCTTCATTGAATTTCCCAGCTTGCAGCCTGCCCTGTGGAATTTGGACTTGCCTATACCCACAGTCACATGAGTCAATTCTTATTTTTTAAAAAACCTCATAATATTTACATTATATTAAATAATATACATATATATCCGTTTCCCTAGAGAGTCTTGACTAATACAACCCTCATGGGTGAAATTTAGTCCTATGGCTTTCACCAACCCTAGCTCTATCCCTGCCCAGACCTCTCTCTTGAGCTACATCTCCAAGTGCCTCCTGGATATCTGTTGTCTCCATTTGGATACCCTATAGGTACTTCACACTCAACCTACCCAAAATTGAACTCACCATCTCCTGCCCTCCTCTCCCCCAAGGATTTTCCTCCTTTATTTCCTCCTTTAGTAAAAAGTGCCATAATCCACCCAAGCACCCAAGAAGAAACTGAATTGTCATGAACTTGTCCTTCTCTCTCATCCCCCTGTAATCAACTGGTCACCAAGTGCCGGCTATCAAATCATTTCCTTCATAGCTCTTTCAGCTGTTTTTCCCCTCCATTTCCACTGCCAATGCCATAGTTTAAGCCCTTACTGCTATGTGCCTGGATCACTACAACAACCATAAAACTGGTTTCTCTGTTTGTGGTGTCTCCTACCTGGTCCACTCTCAACACTAGAACTGCTGAGAGTCTTCTAAAGCATAACAGTCACTTCCCTGCTTAAAACCTTGTATTGACTCCCCACTGCCCTGAGAGTAAAGGGAAAATTCCTTAACACAACATCCTAGGTCTTTAATGATTCTGACCCTGCTTATTTTACCGCTTACAACTGCTTCTCACACTGTCTGGTCCAGCCATGCTGTTCCTGGAATGTTTGGAAGACATTCCATATCCTGGAATGTCTCATATCTTTGTAGCCTTGCACATGTTTCCTTCTGTCTGCAATGCTCATTCTTCAAAATTCAGCGCAGACAGAATCTCCTCCAGGAAGTGTTATGGGTCCCTCTCAGTTTGGTTTGCCCAGTAAAATGCAGATGGTCTAGTTAAATTTGAATTTTAGTTAAACAATGATTAATTTTTTAAATTATAAGTATGTCTTAAGTATTGCATGGGAGATAACTATACTCAAAAAGTATTTGTTATTTATCAGAAATTCAAATTTAACTGGGAATCCTGTATTTTAACTTGCTAAATCTGGCAACCATACTCTCAGTCTCAGTTATGTGCCTCTCCTTTATTTTCCCATATCCCCTACTAGCCCATAAGCATCTTCAGGGAGAGGAAAGGTCTTATTTCTGTATCCTTGGGTTCTATCTAGCACCGTGTTAGTAAGCACACAAATGTTTCACTAAAATGGTTTTAGTTGGCCTGTTTCTTCTAAGTTGGCTTTAACTCTGTCTCTTTATTGCATCACAGGAATGATGCCAATGATTCCACTTGTCTCTGGATTACAGTGACCATCACATAAGATGAGAGTGCCTATAACACATGAAGGCCACCAGAAATGCTACTGTAATTTAACCGTTAAGATTATCCTTAGAATAGGCCTGAACATTTGTTAAGATCTGAAATAAGCTCATTCAATAAATATTTTTTATAAGTTCAGAAAGAAGAGATTAGTAACCCAACTCAAGTTGACATAAAGGGAAAAAGACTATACTTTTCTTAAAAGGCAAAAAATTAAGCTTATACTTTAAAAACAGTATGTTCCAGGTAAGATTGAGTCAGGTTTTTTGTTTTGTTTTTGTTTGTTTTTTAGGAGGTACTGGACCTCCTAAACCCAGGACCTTGTATGTGGAAAGCAGGCACTCAACCACTGAGCTATATCCACTCCTCAGTGAGAGTTGTTTTTTTTTGTTGTTGTTGTTTGTTTGTTTGTTTTGTTTTTAGGAAGTACCGGGGATTGAACCTGGGACCTCATACATGGGAAGCAGGCACTCAGCCACATGAGCTATAGCCGCTGAGTCCATTTATTTTAAAAATATAAGATAGTAGCACAAAATGAACCTGTCAAGTCAAATAATAATTGATCCTAAGCAAATGCAAAGCAGTTAGTTTTTCTAATGGAAAACATTCTAAATATCTTAAATTTAGTATATCTTAAGCTAGTTGTTTTAAGCAACAAACTATTATCTCTAGAAATTAGGTTTCAAAAAAGACTGTAATAAAATTTAGAGACTCTTCTCTTTTAATACTTCCATTTTAAAGGGTGTGCTCATATAACAGTCACAAAGTTTCATTAGAGTGGTACAGTGATTCCTCATTTTTATGCAGGTAGAACCTTAAAAAAGCACTCTCCATAAAATGGTACATGTTAGAAGAAACCAATATTAAACATTGTAGCAGCCTGAAATTCTTTTATGAATCCCAAAAAGAGAAAGATTATATATTTTAATTAATCCATTCCTGTGGGTGTGAGACCCTTTTGTTGGACTACATCAGTGAGGTGTGACTCAGGTTGAGTCTCTGCACTCTTGATGAGTCTGATATAAAAGGAGACACACAGAGAGAGACACAGGAAAAGGATGCCACCATATTTGATCCTGTCACTTGAGAGAGGACTGCAGGAAAGCCAAGATGCTAAGAGAGGTCCCGGAGTCTGGAACCAGCAGAACACAAAGGCATGGAAAGAAGTTCCCGAGGGGCTGGGCCCACAGAGCAGCCCATGGCTGAGTAGACAAGCCCTGTGCCTTGTTGCCCACAGCTGAACTCCAGGAGACTGTAGATTCTGAAGGAGTAGGCAGAGACTCCGACAGAGATCACCCGCCATCTTGCTTTATTATGTGGCAACAAGCCATGATCAATAGTAGCTGACTCTGGTAAGAAAGCAGCTCTGATGGTGTCTTGATTTGGACATTTTATGGCCTGAGAACTGTAAGCTTTTATGTCAAATGAATCTTCTTTATAAAATCTGGTACTTTGCACCAGCAGCCGTTTTTCTGAGAAATGTATAGATGGAAAATTTCTTTCCCTCCGCTTTTTTAATTTTTTTTATTAGAGAAGTTATACATTTACAGAAAAATCATGCACAAAATACAGAGTTACCATATACCACTCTATTATTAACACCTTGTCTTAGTGTGGTACATTGGTTACAATTCATGAACATTTTTATAAGTGTATTATTAATTACAGTACATCATTAACAATAGGGTTCACTGTGTTGTACAATCCTATGGTTTTTAAAAATTTTTTTATCCCAGCAACACATATAGAACCATTTTTTAAAGACTCCAGCAAGTGAAATGTGCTGTGTCAAGGGAATCTTATCTACAGAGTCAAACAGTGCAAAATTTCTTTATGGTTAGGCACTAAATAGGATTTTCTGAAATAATGAATTAGTGATTTCTATGATCACAGAAAATTTACAATGAATTAAACAACATACTATAATCACCTTGGTGGAGAAAGAAAAAAAAAAAAAAACAACTGGAAAAAACTTATCCTTCCAAGCACAGCTAAATAGGGTTAGTTAGTGGTTTCCCTCACTTTTAGAGAGCTGCCTACAAACAAGGAAGAGCAGAGCACAGTTCTCATTCCTTTTTTTAAATTTTATTTTTATTTTTATTTTTTTAAAAGATTTATTTTTATTTATTTAATTATCCCCCCTTGCTGCTTGTGCTCATTGTGTCCATTTGCTGTGCATTTTTCTGTGTCTGTCTGTCTCCCTTTGTTGCATCATCTTGTTGTGCCAGCTCGTTCACTGCACCATGTGGGCTGTCAACTCACCGCGCTGCGTGGGCCAGCTTGCCTTCACCAGGAGGCCCTGGGAATTGAACTCAGGGCCTCCCATATAGTAAACGGGAGCCCAACCAATTGAGCCACAGCCGCTTCCCCAGTTCTCATTCCTTACAACATCCACAAGTTAACCCTGGCCTCTCCAGCTGCTTCATGCCCACTCCATTTCCCTTCCCAGAGTTTTAAAAGTCTATTATACATTGTATAATAATAATTATACATTGTATAATAAGCCCTAAATAAATGGACGTGACAATGGAAATTTCATACTTTTATTAAAACTCAAAACAAACTTGGACTCAAATTATAAATCAATGTGTAGTGTGAAAAATTCTCAGTTTTGGTTCCTAGATTCATAGAAGTTTAGATTAAGTTAAGAATCCAATTAACCTTATAGCATGTGGCAGTTTGATATTATTTAAGAATTCCAAAAAGAGATATTGATTATATTTGTAAACTGGTCTGTTCCTCTGGGTGTGATAACCCTTTTATTGTATTAGAGTCAGCTAAGACATCTGATTTAATTATGTTAAGATTCGGGCTTTGATTCAACCACATCATTAGAGTGCAACTCAGCCCCCTTGGTAGGCTGATAAAACAGACTCTCACATGGAAGTAGATACAAAGAGAAGAATACAGAGGAAGAGAGTTCATTAGACAGAGAGATGAGCCTGAGAGTCTACAGTTGACCTTGTGAAGAGAACAGAGCAGCTGAGCCCAGAAAGAAACGAGCCCCCAGGGAGAGAGACGAGCCTTATGCCAGCCTACAGCTGAGACTGGAAGAAGCTGGGACCACGGAGCCTTAAGAGGAAGAAGGAAGGCTGAAGTCTCTCAGACATCGCCCACCATCTTGCTTCAACATGCGGCCAATGACTTTGGGTGAGAAAGTATGTCTTATGGTGCTTTGAGTTGGACTCTTTAGGGCCTTGTGACTGTAAGTTTCTACCCCAAATAAATACCCTTTATAAAAGCCAACAGATTTCTGGTACTTTGCATCAGCACCCCTTTGGCTGACTAAAACATATCATTACTGTAAATCTTTTAACAAAAATTAGTCATTGATTAGAAAAAATATCTCAAAGAAATAACACTAATTTTCAATAGTGATTTCTAAGGGTGAAATCATAAGAAATATGCTTGATTAATAAATTAGATTAATTCACAAAAATTTAATAAGTTCTATGAAATACATATCTGAATTTGTACAACACTAATTTTTTTAAGCTGCCATAAAAAGACAAAAGAAAAATATATTACTTTACAGGCAACAAAACACCCCTGAAGCCAAGGCTGTGATCCAGTAGCTACTAATGCATAATTCTGGAAATTCTCAGGTCTAATGTTAAGCAGCATCTTGTTCTTTGGGATACAAGTGCCAAGGCAAGCCTGGTTTGAAATTAGGAGAAAGCCTCTCTTTAGTGCCTTTCCAAATTCTTTCTATTCTATAAGGCCCTGCGTAAGTTCTATCTCCTCTACAAAGCCTTTTCTACTTTTCTACCCACCATTGCTCTGTTCATTGATGCCTTCTTTCTTTGTTTCTGTAATTGTAGCATAAACGAAATTCTTTTAACCCAATGTGATGGTCTTTTGATGTGTGAACTTGGCTAGGCTACTGTCCCCTGTTATTTATGCACACACTTATCCAGGTGTTGCTGTGAGGGTATTTTGTAGATGTGATTGATGTCCATAATCAGTTGGACATTAATCCAACTGATCTAAGGAAAGAAGGACTTTAAGATTACCCTAGGTAATCTGAGTGGGTCTGATTCAGTTGAAAGGTTTTAAGAGCAGAGCTGAGGCTTCCCCCAATGAAGAAGAAATTCCGTCTGTGGACGGCAGCCTGCGTCCAAGAGTTCTAGCCTGCCCTTCCTAATGGCCTGCCCTAAGTATTTGGATTTGCCTAGCCAGGCCCCACTATCATGTAAGCCAATTCCTTGCAATAAGTCTCTTAGTATATATCTTCTATTGGTTCTGCTTCTCTGGTTGAACCCTGATACTCCTGATCATATAATTCATTATATATGTGTATATGTATATGCCTTTTCTTACCAGAGTATAAGGTACTCAAGGACAGGAACATGAGAATCTAATTATTATTATTATTTATTGCTCAATGTCAGGCATTGGGCCTTTCAATACATGAGCTCATTTTATCCCCACAACGACCTGATGAGACATATAGTATTATTAATCCACATTCTATACAGAGGTTAAGTAACTTGCCTAAGCTAATATAGTTAAGAAATGGCAAAGCTGGAACTCAAACCTAAAGCTGTTTTACTCCAAAGCTTAGGCTCTTAATCTCCACTATATGGGTATGACCTTTCACACACAAAAATGGAGAGAGAAAAGAGACACAGATATACAGAGAAGAAGAAATCTATGTAAACTGAGATAGACCATGATTGTTAAAAAGAGGTAAACTGTTTATCACACTCTGTTGATCACCTGTCATCCCTAATTCCTAACCAATGACCTCAGCTTAGAGGCAATGCTCCAAATGGGACAGCCATAGCAATCTTCTAGGAAAAATTTGGAATTAAGTTGTTATGGGTACAGCAATGACAGGTGCTAGGGTACTTGCCCTAGGCCAAATGAAACCAAATGAGATCCTTCTGGATATTCAATATATAGGCCAATGCTTCATTCAATGAGATACAGCTAGGTTATTCAGTTTAATTCTTCTTTATCTTCATAAAATCTGTGATGCAGGTGGGGCAGAGATACTTTCCTCACTTAAAATGAAATGAAGTCACTTACTCGAAGTCATATATACAGCATATCACAAGAAAGGATGGGGCTGGTGCTTTGACTCCAGTCTACTGCTTTTTCCAATAGACTGATGTGATATGATTCAGCTACTGATAATCAAGAAGTTCCTCATACTTGGTGGACTGTACTGTTAAATCCAAGATTTAAAAATATATATAATGTGACTACGTAATAAGGCAGATTTCTATAAATCATACATGAAAGCAACCATATTTCCCAAGCTTGCTTCCCTGTCTGGGCATTTGCACTTACTGTCCTTTCCCCCTAAATGCTTTCTGCCCAGATATTCACACAATTGCCTCCTTCTCATCAGGCTCTAATTCAAAATGCCATCTCCTCAGAAAGGCCCTTCCCAACCACTCTGGCTAAGGTAGCATGTACTAGCCATTCTCTTCTAAATATTGCTATTGCATCTTAAAAAAAAAAAAACACTTTTTATTGTGAAATACTTTCAAACTTACAGGAAAGTTATAAAAATAATAGAAACCCTATACAAGGATTTCCAACATATGCCTACACTCCCAGATACCCTGATCCACCAATTTTAACATTTTGCCACATTTGCCTGCCTTCCTTCCTCCCTCCCTCCCTCCCTCCCTCCATTTTTCTCAACCCATTTTCTGAACACTTGAGTGTACGTTGTATACATCCTATTCCTTGAACACTTAATACTATCATGTACATTTCCTAAGGACAAAAATTCACTTATGTAACTACCTTAAGGGCAGATATCAAGCTCAAGAAATTTAACATTGATATAAAGCTTACAGTCTATATTCCAATTTCTTGGTATGTTCCAAGAATAGCCCTTTGAACCTTTTTCTCCTCCTTTGCTAGATCTTATCCAGGATTGTGTATTGCATTTGATTGTCATTGTCTCCTTAGGTGTAGTTTTTTCTTTTTCTTTTTTAAATTGTGGAATATATATACAACATAAACTCTCCCATCTCAACCACTCCCAAGTAGACCATTCAATGGGATTAATCGTATTCACAATATTGCAGTACCCTCATCAACTCCTATTACTAAAAGTTTCCATCTCCCCAAACAGAAACTCTACACCTATTATAGATTAACTCCCCATTTCCACTGCCACCCACTCCTGTCAACCTGTACTCTAATTTCTGTTTCTAGGTTTGCATAGTCTCTGATATTTTCTTTGTAGTTACTATGGAGCTTAAATTTAACATCCTAAATCTGTAACAATCTCATCTGCTTTGATAACAACTTAAATTCAATAGCATACAGAAACTATGTTCCTATGACCTGCCATCCCACCACCTTTATGTAGTTCTTGTCACAAATTACATGTTTATACGAGTTCCAAACCACTGATTTATCATTACATTTTATTTGCCTTATCTTGCAGGAAGTAAAAAGTAGAGTTACAAATAAAAAGTACAATAGTACCGGTATTTATATTTACCTATGTCATCCTCTTTATTTCTTCATGTAACATTACTCAATTGTCTATTGTCCTTTCCTTTCAACCTACAGAACTCCCTTTAGCACTTCTTGTAGGGCCAGTGTAGTGGTGATGAAGTCCCTCAGGTTGTGTTTACCAAGGACTATCTTAATTCCTCCCTCATTTTTGAAAGACAGTTTTGCCAGATACAGAATTTTTGGTTGGCATTTTTTTGCTTTCAGCACTTTAAATATGTCTTCCCATGTCTTCTTACCTCTACAATTTCCAATGAGAAATAGGTACTTAATCTTATTGAGGCTCCCTTGCATGTGATACATTGCTTCTCTCTTGCAGCTTTCAGAATTCTATCTTTGGCATTCAATGGTTTGATTTTAATATGCTGTGGCATGAGTCTATTTGGGTTTATCCTATTTGGAATTCACTGAGCATCTTGGATGTGGATATTCATGTCTTTAATTGAATTTGGGAAGTTTTGAGTCATTATTTGTTTGAATATTCTTGCTGTCCCTTTCTCTCTCTTTTCCCCTTCTGGGACTTCCACAATGCATATATTAGTATGTGTGATGGTATCCCACAGGTTCCTCAGATTCTGTTCACTTTTCTTCATTCTTTCTTTTTCTTCTTCTCAGACTGAATGATTTCAATCGTTGTATTTTCAAGTTCTCTAATTCTTTATTCTGCCAACTCCAATCTGCTATTGAACCCCTCTAGGGAATTTTTAATTTCTATTACTATGGTCTTTTGTTCTGTTTGGTTTCTTTTCATAATTTCTATCTCTTTATTGATATTCTCAGTATTCATCTATCATTTTCCTGATTTCCTTTACTTCTTAATCCAAGTTTTCCTTTAGCTCTTTGAGCATATTTAGGATCATTTTAAAAAATCTTTGTCTGGTAAGTTTCAGGTCTGGTCTTCCTCACTGATAGTTTCTAATAGTTTAATCTTCAACTTTGCCTGGTGTAGCAGTTTGATATTGTTTGTGAATTCCAAAAATAGATATTGGAATATGTTTGTAAACTGGTCTTTTCCTCTGGGCATTTTTGAGTGTACTGAATTCAGAGGTTTTACTATTACTTGATTAAATTATGATTAGGACTTTGATTGGGTCACATCAGTAGGGTGTGGAGTCCCTGCCCCTTGATGGGTGGGGACTCACAGATAAAAAACATGGCAAAGGACAGAGTTAGTTTTTGATGCTGCAGTTTTGATTCTGGAGCCCGGGAAATAAACATGCAGGAGAAGCAGATACATGAGGAAGGAGAGAAGTCTCCATTAAACACAGGCAGAGGCCTTGGGGAGAGAGACAGAGCCATTCGCCTGATCTTCTACAGCTGGCCTTGTGGAGAAGGCACAGCAGCTGAGCCCGGAGAGAAACAGTGCCCCGGGAAGACAGGAACCCAAGAAGCCTGAACTCTTGGCAGACATTGGCAGCCATCTTTCCCCAACACATGGCAATAGACTTTGGTGAGGGAAGTAACTTATACTTTATGGCCTGGTAACTGTAAGCTTCTACCCCAAGTAAACACCCTTTATAAAAGCCAACAGATTTCTGGTTTTTTGCATGAGCACGCCTTTGGCTGACTAATACACCTAGACTATCACCTCTTTTTCTTTGTATGTTTTATAATCTTTTGTTGAAACCTTGACATTTTGATAATTGAATGCATTATTGCTGGCATTTAGACTCTGAGGCATCTATTTCTAAGACTGTGTCCAGCTAGTGTTATGATAGAGCTCTCTCTGAGTGCCAGGAGCTACCAAAAAAAAGGGAGGAGAGGGAGGAGAAGGAGGAGAAGGAGGAGGAGGAGGAAGAAGAGAAGGAGAAGAAGGAGAAGGAGAAAGAGAAGAAGAAGGAAAAAAGAAAACACCTTTCCAAGTCCTTGCAGATTGACCTGCATGAGTGCTCTCTTTCAGGGCTTTTCCATACAATGAGTTTGGAGAATAATTCCAGGCCAAAGTTTAGGGGCCTCCCTGATCATTTCTGTGCATGCCTCTTGTCTTGGGCATGTGCATGTGGCCCTGGGAATTCTTCTGTTTATCTAGTTCTGAATGTCCCCTCTTCCCTAGGAAAGTTTCCTCACAGTCCTGGGCACTGCACTATATGTCCTACAGCCAGCAATCCCTTAACCCAGGCAGCATGATTTGACTGCTCTCCCACAGTATTCTGCAGGAGAGCTAGGTGAGATGCCTTCTACATGCAGGGCAAGTTCTGGGATGGCGTGTCTCTCAGGCCACCACCAGACAAATTGGGTCAGACATATATGCACTCAGTATGTACATGAGGGTAACTCTTCTCCCTCCAGAACCAGGACCAGGGATTATACTGGGAGCACAGGGTGGTGCCATGCCAAGCACTGAGGGGTGGTGAGGGGCCAGCCAGGATGCCATGTGATCCTATCACTTTTAAGTAGCCTTTTTCTTGATTCAGCACCTGCTCTGTTACTACAGTCCTTGAACTGTTTTCTGGAGCTTTGAGAAAGATGTTTCTTCCAGTTCTTGCTGGTTATTTAAAGCTTCTGTGGGGGGGACAGAGCCCTGAAGTGACTCACTCTGCCATCTTGATCCTCTATTGAATCTTTTTTCATCATACTTGTCTGGATCTGACATTTATTTATTTAGTTTAGTTTTTATCATATATATTGCACTACAAAAATATAAGTTCCTTAAGGCAGGGATTCTGAATATCTTGTTTAACATGGTATCTCCAGCAGCTGGATAATAACTGGCATATCGTAGCTGACCAGTAATTATCTGTTGACTGACATACCTCTTCTAAAATGGATCATACTTTTTCTATGATTGCTATATGATAATTACATTGAATATAGAAATTAAATGATTAAAAATAAGAAAAAAAGAACTAGAGGAAAGTTAAAAGCAACTTCAAAGGAAATAAAATCTATTATAAAGAACCCACACTGTTAAGCTTTGGTAAAAAAAAAATATTTGTAGATCGCCTTTTCTATCTTCTGAGTCTTTTAACAATCATCATCCTTAGTTCACAAAGATGAAACTGACTGAGGATTTTGGAGGAAATCTAGTCAAAGCTTACACATAGGATGCTGTATCCTTTGCCAAGCATGCTTCTACTAAATGTGGTTTTGAGATAATGCAGGTTTTTAAACCCCCACCCCCACCCCCACGGCTCCCTTGTCTGTCTGCTCGTTGTCTGCTCATCTTCTTTAGGAGGCACGAGACACTGAACTTGGGACCTCCCATGTGGCAGGTGAGTGCCCAATCGCTCGAGCCACTTCCTTTCCCTACTGGTCGCAGTGTCTGCTGGTTGCAGTGGTTACGGCATCTGCTGGTTGTGGCGTCTGCTGGTTGTGGTGGTTGCAGTGCCTGCTGGTTGCGGGGGTTGTGGCGTCTCGTCTGCTCATTGCGGCGTCTTCTCATTGCGGCATCTGCTCGTCTTCTTTAGGAGGCACCGGGAACTGAACCTGGGACCTCCCATGTGGGAGGCAGGCGCCCAAATGCTTAAGTCACATCCGCTCTCTGAGACAATGCAGTTTTGTATTTATATACCCTAGAAGGCTCGTGGGACACAACAGACCAAATTTGTTGGCCAAAAGCTGAATCAACCTTAGGCTGTGTCCCTCTCTCCTCTCCTGGGGAGGTGGTCCCCTTCAGCCCCTTCTATCCTTAGCTGCCAGCCAAAGGCTAGAGAACTCAAAGCTGTCTGCTCTGGGGCGGGGTGGGGGAGTGGGGATGGGTGCCAGCAGCTGCAGCTGCAGCTTTTACTCACACAGTTTTTTTGTTGAGATTCTGATCCTTTGGGTGATGTCCAGCCTTCCCCTGGTGTCCTAAACCCTAGAACATTTTTTCCCCAGGCCATTTTTGCCTGTCCTCTAGCTATTTTTCTGGGTGAGAAGTGAGTCCTGTGTCTCTCTAATCTGCCATCTTACCAGGAGTCCTCGATATTTTGTAAGTAGTATGTATGGTAGGTTGAATTATGTACCGAAATTTGGAAAATGTCCTTAATCTTAATCAGCATCCTTGTGGGTATGAATCCACTGTAAACAGGACCTCTTGACGATGTCATTTTTTAGTTAAGGTGTGGCCCTACTAAATGAGGGTGGGAGGTAATTGGATTACTGGGGACAGAATAAAAAGATCACAGGGAGAAAGAGGAACCCAGAAGAGAAAGGAGAGGACATTGCCATGTGACAGGAATGCCACGAAATCCCAAGGATCGCTGACAAGCCAGCACCAGAATGCTACCAACCCTGGGAGGAAGCAAGCCTTCTAGCCTCTGAAACAATGAGACAATGAATTCCCAAGGTTTAAGCCAACCATTGTGTGTGGTACTTGTCATAGCAGCCTGACAAACTAAGAGAGTTTGTTTTTAAATTTTCATTTTCTATTTATTTGTTGCTAGTATAAGGAAATGTAATTGATGTTTGTAAATTAATTTTGTTTCTAGCCACCTTTCAATGCTAATTATTTGTAGGGTTTTTTTTTTTTTCCAGACTTTTCTGGACAAAATGATGTCACTTGTGAATAAAGACAATTTTATATACTTCTTTCCAATTCTATGCTTTTTATTTCTTTTTATTATTTAGGACCATTTCAAATATAAGTGGGGCTAGTGGATATTCTTGTCTTGTTCTTGATCTCAGAGGAATAGCTTTAAATAATTTGCCATTGAGTATGATGTTTGTGTTTGCTGTAGGTTTTTTCAAGGAGGTGCTGGGGATTGAACCCAGGACCTCGTACATGGGAAGCAGGCACTGAACACTGAGCTACATCCGCTCCCCAGGTTTTAAAATATATATTCTTTATTCTATTTTGCTCAGTTTTGCTTTTTAAACCCAAATGGGTTTTGAATTTTCTGCATCTGTTGGGATAATTAAATAATTTCCTCCTTTTTTTCTATTAACATGGTGACAAATATTAAATGAATGTTAAACCAACTTTGTCGTGATGGGATAAACCTAATTTAGTAAGGATATACTATCCTTTTTCTATATCATCATATTCAACTTTTAAAAAAATATTTTTGCATCTATGTTCATGAGGAAAATTAGTTTGTAGGCTTCCTTTTTTATAATATCTTTCTCAGATTTTAGTATTGAGGTTAAGGTGGCCTGAAATAATGAGTTGGGAAGTGCTCTTTCTTTTTATATTCTCTGAAAGAGTTAGTGTACTATTGATGTTTTCCTTATATATGGAACAATTCACCAGTGATGCTATTTGAGCCTGAGATTTTCTTTGTTAGAAGGATTTTAATAAGGGATGTAATAAAAAATAGATATGAGTCTTTAGACTTCCTATTTCATCATGAGTCATTTTGTATAAGTTGTATTTTTCTAGTAATATGTCCATTTCATCTAAATTGTAATATTTATTGGTGTAAAATTCTTCATTATATACTTCTTTTTTTATGTTTGTAGGAGTTTTAGTGATATGTTCTTTTTCATCCATGATATTAGCAGTATGTATGTTTTTTCTCTCTCTTTTTCCCCTTGATTAGTTTTATTGATGTCAATTTTATCAACTTTTTCAAAGAACCAACTTTCAGCTTTGCTTATTTCACTACTGTTTGTTTTCTATTGTGTGATTTCTGTCTTACATTTATTTCTTTTTTTCTTTCTTTTACTTTTAAAAAAACTTTTTATTTTGAAATAATTTCAAACTTTCAGGACAGTTGCAAAAAATATCACAAACCCCATATAGAGAACACCAACCACACCTTTAGATATCCAGGTATTCTCAGTTAATTGGAAACTAAGCCACATAGCTCCAAAACTCAATAGGTCAAAGGAAAAATCACAATGAAGATTAGAAAGTATTTTAAGTGAATGATAATGAAAATATAACATAACAAAACTTGTAGGACAGGGGAGTGGATGTAGCTCAGTGGTTGAGTGCCTGTTTCCCATGTATGAGGTCCTGGGTTCAATCCCTGGTACCTCCAGAACTTGTAGGATGCATCTAAAAAAAGTGCTTATAGGGAAATTTATAGCTGGAAATTCACACACTCACAAGAAAAACTTAAACCTTAATTATCAAAACTCCCATCTCAAGAACTTAGGAAAAAACAACAAATCAAAGTAAAAAACATTAGCCTGCTCAGATAAAGATGGTGCACTGAGAAGCTTCAAGACTCTGTACCCCCACAGAAGATTTAAACAAACAGAAAGTGGCAAAAACATCTTTCTTATAGCTTCAGAAAGCAGTTGAAGGACTCCAGTAACAGGGTAAGCACCAAATCAAGAAAGTGGTAGGAATTCATGGCACAGTGGCTGGCTCTTCCTCTCTGCTCATCAGCTTAGCGCAAACCAGCCTGCACTCCCAGTGCAGGTTCCTGGTGCAGATTCTGGAGGGAACATAGTAGTCCTCATGCGTATACCAAGAAACATATATGTCTGGCCCAATCTGTTTGGTGGCAGCCTGAGGGAATGAAACAGGATGCTCATCACAGGCTTGCCATCCCATAACTTGCCCTGTGTGTAGAAGGCAGCTCACAGAGCTCTCCTACAGAATGCAGTGGGAGAGCAGTCAAGTGTTGGAAGTCTGGGTCAAGGGATTGCTGGCTCTAGGACATGTAGTGCAATGCTAGGGAACATGAGGAAATTGCTTCCTAGGCAAGAGGGAACACTCATATCTGTGTAAATGGGAGAATTCCTAGGGCCACAAATGCATGCTCAAGACAAGACGCATGAGCAGAAAGGATCAGGAAGGACCCTACCGTTCTGTCAGGAGCTAGTCTCCAAACTCACTGTATGATAAACTGTGAAAGAGAAAAGTGAACAGAGCCTAAGGAAACTGTGGGACACCACCATCAAGCATACCAATATAAACACTGTAGAAGTCCCAGAAGGAGAAGAAACAGAAAAAGGGACAGAGAGAAGATTCAAAGAAATAATGGCTCAAAACTTCCCAAGTTTGACAAAAGACATGAATATCCACATCAGAGATGCTCAATGAACTCCAATTAAGATAAAACCAAATAGACTCATGCCACAATATATTATTTTTATTATTTTTTATTTATTTTTAAAATTTTACAAGGAGGTTCCAGGGATCGAACCCAGGTCCCTCCATATGGTAGACAGACACCCAACCACTTGAGCCACATCTGTCCCCCATGCCACAATATATTAAAATCAAACTACTGAATGCCAAATGATAAAGTGAAAGCCACAAGAGAGAAGCAATGTGTCACATACAAGGGAACCTCAATATGATTAAGTACTGATTTCTCATTGGAAATCATGGAGGTAAGAAGGCAGTGGGGTGACATTTAAAGTGGTAAAAGTAAAACATTTGCCAAGTAAGAATTCTATATCTGGCAAAACTGTTTTTAAAAAATGAGGGAGAGATTAAGACATTCCCAGATAAACAAAAGCTGAGGGAGTTTGTCACCATCAGACTGGCCCTAAAAGAAATGCTGAGGGGAGTTCTGCAGGTTGAAAGGAAAAGAGACTAGAGAATTGACCAAAAGGGGACATGAAGAAATAAAGATCTCCAGTAAAGAGAATGACATAGGTAGATATAAATACCAGTACTATTGCATTTTTGATTTTTAACTCTACTTTTTACTTACTACAGGATCTAAAAGGCAAATGAATAAAGTCATGAAAAATTAGTGGTTTTGGACTCATAATATATAAATATGTAATTTGTGGTAAGAACTATATGAAGTTGGTGGGATGGCAAGTTATAGGAATGTAGTTTGTATATGCTATTGAAGTTCGGTTGGTATCAAACCAAATGAGATTGTTATAGATCTAGAATGTTAAATTGAAGCTCCATGGTAACCACAAAATATAAAAATAAAAATATGCAAATGCATAGAGGCAGAAAGTAGAGTAAACATATGTTACCAGGGGTGGGAGCAGGGACAAGGGGAAGTTAATGCAAAATGAATGTAAAGGTTCTCTTTGGGGCAAAGGGAAAGTTCTAGCAATGGGAGGTGGTGAAGGCACTGCAACATTGTGACTGTGGTTAATTCCAGTGAATGAGAAATAATGTCAATTAAATACAATACATGATCCTGGATGGGTTCTAAGAATGGAGTAGAAAAGGCTGAAGAGGACATTATTGGGACATAAGAAAAAAACCTGGACTATAGAATGTAAGCTTTATTTCTTGAACTGGATAATTCACTTACGGTGATTACATAAGTGAATATCCTTGTTCTAAGGAAATTTACTTGACAGTATTATGTTTTAAAGGAGTATGATGTATCAAACCTGCTCTTAAATGTTTAGAAAATAGATACATGGATGGGTGGATGGACGGACGGACGGATAAATAGAAAATTTGCTTTATATATTTTGAAGCTGTATTATTGAGTGCATACACATTTACAACTGTGGTATCTTTCTTGTGGATTGATTCCTTTATCATACGAAACGTCCATGTTTTTCTCTAATAATGCAGTAATGCTTCTGGACTTAAAGTCTACTTTGTCTTATATTATTATAGCTACAATATAGTAATGGTTAGTTTTTCCATGGTATACCTTTTTTCATCCTTTTATTTTTCAATCCTCCTAAGTAATTAAACTTAAGCCCCTGTCTCATGTAAGCAGCATATAGTTGGGTTTTGCTTTTTATCCAGTCTGACAATGTTTGTTTTCATATGGTGCATTTACAGTAATTACTGATATAGTTGGGTTTAAGTCTGCTATCTCACCATTTTTTATTTTGACTCACCTGTTTTATATTCCCTCTCTCTTTTCTTGTTCCCCCTTTGGATTAATTTAATATTTTTATTATTGATTCTTTTATTTCTAATAACTTATTAGTTAATATAGTTTTAGTAGTTTTTGGTGGTTATCCTAGGGATCGCAACATGTACCTTTGACTATTAACAGCCTAACTGAAATTATTACTTTTACCTCTCCCAAAATGGTAAAACTAAAGACCACTTTAATTTCATGTACCCCTCCTGCTTTTTGCATAATTGTTGTCATGTATTTTTTTTTTTTTTAAGGAGGTACCAGGGATTGAATCCAGGACCTCGTACATGGGAAGCAGGTACTCACCCACTGAGCTACATCTACTCCCCAATGAGAGTTGGTTTTTTCGTTTGTTTGTTTGTTTTTAGGAGTTACCGGGGATCAAACCCGGGACCTCGTACATGGGAAGCAGGCACTCAACCACTTTTTAGGAGGTATGGGACATTGAACCCAGGACCTTGTATATGGGAAGCAGATGCTTTAACCACTGGGCTATACCCATTTCCCAGTTGTCATGCATTTTAATTCTACACATATTTAAGACACTGAAAATTATCATTATTGTTTTTTATATTTTTCCCCATCATATTCATCCTTTCTATTATTTTTCAATCCTTCCTAATATCCATGTTTTTGCCATGAATTGTTTCCTTCTGTCTGGAGATCTCCCTTCATTACTTCTTTTAGTGCTACAAATGCATTTTTTCAGTATTTATCTGAAAATATCTTATTTCACTTTCATTTTTACAAGATATTTTTGCTGGGCAGAGAAATCTAGTTTGTCAATTTAAAAAATTTTTTCTTTTTCTTTTTTATATTTTTTGACAAATCAATTTTATTGATACATATTAATAAAGCATACAATTCATCCAAAGTGTAGAATCAATTGTACTTTGTATAATCACATAATTGAGCATTCATCACCTCAATCATCATTAGAGCATTTTCATTATTTCAATAATAATAATAAAAAACAAACAAACAAGAAAATTCTGAACCTTCTATCTCTCTATCCTTCCCCTACTGTACATACCTGTTATTTCTGGCTATTATTGCACAATTACTTTTTTATTTATTAAGCAGTTTTATTGAGATATATTAATATACTATACAATCTATTCAAAGTGTAAATGGCTTTTAGTATATTCACAATGTTGTGCATTCATCACCAAAAAAAATTTAAAGAACAATTTCATTACTCCAAAAAGAAAAACTCTACATCCCTTAGCATTTTTTCCTCAACCCTACTGAACCACTAGCCTAACTTCATCTTTATAAATTAATTTATATTTACATTTTATATAAATGGAGTCATACAATATGTAGTACTTTGTGTCTGGTTTCCTTCATTTAGCATAATTTTTGTCTGCTATTAATATCTTGTAGTATTAGCATACATTTGTTCAATTTCAAAGAAAAACAGTCTTATGTATGCAATATTACCCATATTCATATTTCACATGCAGTTTTGTTATCCTACACAGTTCCAAGTTGCATTTTTTAGCTTTCCTTTTAGTAATATACATGACCTTAGACTTTCCCTCTAAACCCTTTAATACCCACATAATAATACTGCTAGTTACAGACATTATGTGGGCTTTCACATTTTCTTATTCATTTCCAAAGACTAACACATCTTTTATAAGAATTCTACAGAAGTTAACCATCAGCTTTCCATTCTCTAAACTCATTAGATTTTCTGGTGACCCATATTCAAGTTAGTAACTCCATGAAATTACACACTATATTTAGTTCATAGTAGTGAAATCATACAGTGTTTGTCCTTTTGTGCCTGGCTCGCTTTACTCAACATAATGTCCTCCAGGTTCATCCATGTTGTCATATGTTTCATGACTTCATTTCTTCCTACAGCTGAATATTCGATTGTGTGCATATCTGTCTATCCATTCATCAGTTGACAACACCTGGGTTGTTTCCATCTTTTGGCAATTGTGAATAATGCTGCTATGAATATTGGTGTGCAGATGTCTGTTCCTGTCACTGCACTCAGTTCTTTTAATAGTGGTATTGCAGGGTCACATGGCAAATCTATATTCGACTTCCTTAAGAACTGCCAAACAGTCCTCCACAGTGGCTATATCATTCTACATTCCCACCAAGAGTGAATAAGTGTTCCTATCTCTCTGCATCCTCTCCAACACTTGTACTTCTCTGTCTTTTTAACAGTGACCAATCTAATAGGTGTGAAATGAAATCTCATTGTAGCCTTGATTTGCATTTCCCTATTTGCTAGTGATGTTGAACATTTTTTCATGTGTTTTTTGCCATTTGTATTTCTTCTTTGGACAAATGACTATTCAAGTCTTTTGCCCATTTTTCAATTGGGTCATCTGTCTTTTTATTGTTGAGTAGTAGCATCTCTTCATATATCATGGATATTAAACCCTTATCGGATATGTCATTTCCAAATATTTTCTCCCATTGAGTTGGCTGCCTTTTCACCCTTTTGACAAAATCCTTTGAGGTGCAAGTTTTTGGATTTTATATCCCATATATCTATTTTTTCTTTTTTTGCTCGTGATTTGGGTGTGAGAATCAAGAAACCTCCACCTACCACAAGGACTTTAAGATGTTTCCCTATGTTTTCTCCTAGTAGTTTTATGGTCCTAGCTTTTATATTTAGGTCTTTGATCCATTTTGAGTTGATTCTTGTAGAGAGAGTGAGATAGGGGTCCTCATTCATTCTTTTGGTTATAGATATCCAGTTCTCCCAACACCATTTGTTGTAGAGACTGGTTTGTCCCATTAACACTGACTTGCTAGGTTTGTGGAAAACCAGTTGGACATAGAGGTGAGGGTTTATTTCTGTATTCTCAATTCTATTCCACTGATCAATATGTCCATCTTTATGCCAGTACCATGCAGTTTTGACCACTGTAGATTTGTAATATGTTTAAAGGTCAGGCAATGAAATTTTTCCCATATCGCTGTTCTTTTTTAGAATGCTTTTGGCTATTTGGGAGCACTTGCCCTTCCAAATGAATTTGGTAATTGCTTTTTCTATTTCTTTAAATAGACTTTTGGAATTTTGATTGGTATTGCATTGAATCTATAAATCAGTTTGGGTAGGATTGACATTTTCACAATATTTAGTTTTCCAATCCATGAACATGAAATGTCTTTCCATTTGTTTAGGTCTTCCTTGTTTTCTTTTAGCATTGCTTTGTAGTTTTCTGCATATAGATCCTATACTTCTTTGGTTAAATTGACTCCTAGAATTTGAGTCTTTTTGTTGCTATTGTAAATGGAATTTTTTCCCTGATTTCCTCCTCAGATTGTTCAATACTAGTGTACAAAAACATTACTGATTTTTATGCATTGATCTTGTATCCTGCCACTTTGCTGAACTCATTTATTTGCTCCAGTAGCTTTGCTGCAGATATTTCAGAATTTTCTAAATATAAGATCATGTCATCTGCAAATAGTGAGACTTTTACTTCCTCTTTTCCTATTTGGATACCTTTTATTTTTTCGTGTTTAATTGCTCTAGCTAGAACTTCTAGCAAAATACTAAATAACAGTGGTGACAGTGGGCATCCTTGTCTTGTTCCCGATCTTAGAGTGAAAGCTTTCAACCTTTCCCCATTGAGTATGATGTTGGCTGTGGGTTTTTTATATATGCCTTTTATCATATTCAAGAATTTTCCTTCTATTCCTGTTTCAAAGTATTTTTATCAAGAAAGGATGCTGGATTTTGTCAAATACCTCTCTGCATTGATTATGAGGATAATGTGGTTTTTTCCCTTCAATTTGTTAATGTGGTGTATTATGTTAATTGATTTTATTATGTTGAACCAGCGTTGCATACCAGGAATAAATCCCACTTGGTCGTGATGTATAAGTCTTTTGATGTGCTGTTGGATTCTATTGCATGTATTTTGTTTAGAATTTTTGCATCTATGTACGTTAAAGAGACTGGCCTGTAATGTTCTTTTTTTGTAGTGTCCTTATCTGGCTTTAGTATTAGGGTGATGTTGGCTTCATAAAATGCTAATTTTCCTTACTCATCAATTTTTGGGAGAGTTTAAACAGATTAGTGTTAATGCTTCTTGAAATACTTGGTAGAATTCACCCGTGAAACCATTGGTCCTGGACTTTTCTTCATTAGCAGATTTTTGATGACTGATTCAAAATCTCTTTCAGTGTGATTGGTTTGTTAAGTTCTTGTATTTCTTGTAGCATCAGTGTAGGTTGTTTGTTCATTTTTAGGAATTTGTCCATTTCATCTACGTCGTCTAGTTTATTGGCATACAGTTCCTCATAATATCCTCTTATGATCCTTTTTATTTCTGTCAGGTCAGTAGTAACTTCACCCCTTTCATTTCTGATTTTATTTATTTGCATCTTCTCTCTTTTCTTGTTAATCTAGCTAGGTGTTTGACAATTTTATTGATCTTCTCAAAGAACCAGCTTTTGTTTTGTTGAATGTCTCTATTGCTTTTTTGTACTCAATTTCATTTATTTCTGCTCTAATCTTTATTATTTCTTTGCTTCTGCTTGCTTTGGGAATGATATGTTGTTCTTTTTCTAGTTTCTCCAGTTGTTCAGTGAGATCTTTGATTTTAGCTCTTTCTTCTTTTTTAATATAGGCATTTAGGGTTATAAATTTCCCTCTTCAAGACTTCCTTCGCTGTATCTCATAAGTTTTGGTAAGCTATGTTCTTGTTTTCATTTGTCTTAATGTATTTACTAATTTCACTTACAATTTCTTCTTTGACCCACTGATTATTTAGGATGCATTTTTCAGCTTATACACTTTTGCGAATTTACCTCTTTCCTGTTTATTACTGATTTCCAGTTTCATTCCATTATGATCTGAGAAGGTATTTTGTATAATTTCAGTCTTTTTATGTTTATTGTACCTTGCATTGTGACCTAACATGTGGTCTATCCTGGAGAAAGATCCATGAGCACTTGAGAAGAATATATAGTCCGCTGAGTTTGGGTGCAACGTTCTGTATATGTCTGTTAGGTCTAACTCATTTATCATATTGTTCAAGTTCTCTCTTTCTTTGTTCACCGTCTGTCTAGTTGTTCTATCTAATAATGGTGTGTTGAGGTCTCCATGGTTAGGTGCATAGATATTTATGACATTATATCTTCCTGGTGGATTGTCCCTTTATTAATATATAATGGCCTTCTGTATCTCTTATAACTGGTTTGCATTTAAAGTCTGTTTTGTCTGATATTAGTATAGGTACCCCTGCTCTTTTTTGGTTACTGATTGCATGGAGTATCTTTTACAACCATTCACTTTTAGCTGGTTTGTATCCCTGGTTCTAAGGGGAGTCTCTTGTAAGCAGCATATAGATGCTTCCAGTTTTCTTATCCACTGTCAGCCTATATATATATATATTTTAAAGATTTGTTTATTTACTTGATCCATTTTAAACCCCCCCCCTTCCCCATTTGCTGTTTTGTGTCCATTCGCTGGGCAATTCTCTGTGTCTGTTTCATCTCTTCTCATCCTCCTCCTCCAGTCTTCACCAGGATTCGATTCTGGAGACCTCTGATGTAAGAGAGAGGTGGTCTAGCCATCTGCGCCACCTCGGCTCCTGGTTTTCGGAGCTTTCGGAGCATCTCGTCTTGTCTCTCTCCTTGTACGTCATCATCTTGCTGCATGGCTCCCGGGGCCTGGCAGCTCACCGGCACACAGAGCCTGGCAGCCCATGCGCCTTCTATATATATATATTTTTTATTTTACCGGGAGGTCCCGGGGATCGAACCCAGGTCCCTCCATATGGCAGACGGACGCCCAACCATTTGAGCCACATCTGCCCCCAGCCTATATCTTTTATTGGGACTTAATCCTTTCACATTCAATGATATTACTGTAAATGCATTGTTTACTTCCACCATTTTATTCTTTGGTTTTCATATGTCATATATTATTTTCATCCGTATTTTTGCTCTTTTAGTTATCCTTTGCGCTACTGTCTCTTCTATACTCTCCTCCAAGTCTCTCTCTCCTGTCTTTTTCTTTCAGGCTCTAAGGCTTCCTTTAATATTTCCTGCAAAGGTGGATTTTTTTAATGAGCTCTCTTAGTTTCTGTTTGTTTGTGAATATTTTAAACTCACCTTCATATTTGAAGGACAATTTGCCAGATAAAAAGTTCTCAGCTGGCAGTTTTTCTCTTTCAGTATCCTAATTGTATCATACCACTGTCTTCTTGCCTCTATTATTTCTGATGAGACATCTGCACTAAGTCTTATTGGGTGTCCCTTGTATGTGATGGTTTTCTTCTCCCTTGCTGCTCTCAGAATTTTCTCTTTACCTTTAAATTTGACATTTTGAATAGTATTTGTCTTGGAGTAGGTCTATTCAGATTTATTCTGATTGGGGTACGCTGTGCTTCTTGGACAAGTAAGTTCATTTCTTTCATGAGAGTTGGGAAATTTTCAGCTATTATTTCCTCAAATACATTTCTGCCCCTTTTCCCTTCTCTTCTTCTGGAACTCCCATGAGACATATGTTGTGTTTCGTGTTGTCATTCAACTTCCTCAGCCCTGCTCAATTTTCTCCATTTTTTCTCTGTCCTCTCTCTTCAATTCCAGCTGTTCTGTCTTCTGTATTATTTCTTTATCATTTCAAGTCTGCTGTTGTATGCTCCTAATGTGTTTTTGATCTCATCCATCATGTCTTTCATTCCCATAAGCTCTGTCACATCTATACAGGTTTTCAAATTCTTCTTTGTAGTTGCTCAATGTTTTGTTTTGTTTTGGTACTGGGGCCAGGGATTGAACCCCAGACCTCGTATGTGGGAAGCCAGGGCTCCACCATGAGTCTCATCAGCTCCCCTGAGCTGGTTTTTATGTTTGTTTGCTTGTTGTTTTTTTGTTTTTCAGAGGCACCGAGAACTGAACCCAGGACCTCCCTTGTACAAAGCAGGTGCTCAACTGCTTGAGCCACATCCACTCCTCAATATCTTCTTCTTTTTTTAAAGATTTATTTATTTACTTTTATCCATTTTACACCCCTCCCCCCCAATTATACATGTGTTAGAACTTTTCACTGTGTCCTACATATATCTTATGTTCTTTTCTATCTTTTCCATTCTTTTTACTCTCTGTATTTCAGGTTGGCTATTTTTATTGAGCTGTCTTCCAGCTCAGTAACACTGTCTAAGTGCATCTAATGAGTTTTAATTTCAAATATAATTTACAGTCCCAGAATTTCACTCAATTCTTTTTTTAACAAATCAATTTTATCTCAATTCTTTTTTTACTTTTGTGAATTTGATTATGATGTATTTAAGTGTGGATTTCTTTGAGTTTATTCTACTTAGAGCTCTACTTAAGCTTCTCCAATGTATAGATAATGTTTTACATCAAATATGAGAAGTTATATGCCATTATTTCTTCAAATATTTTTTTCTGTCCTTTTTGTCTTTCTCTTCTCTGTCTTGGACTTCTATTATGCATATGTTGGTGTGCTTAATGGTGTCTCACAGGTCTCTGAGGTCTTGTTCATTTTTCCTCATTCTTTTTCTCTTTCTGCTCCTCAGATGACAATATCTATTGACTTATCTTTAAGTTTGATGATTCGTTTTTCTGCCAGCTCAAATCTGTTGTTGAATGCCTCAAGTGAACTTTTAATTTCAGTTATTACACTTTTAAACTTCAGAATTTCTATTTGCTTTTTAAAAATAATTTATATCTCTTTGTTGATATTCTCTATTTGGTGAAACATACTTTAATTCTTTAGACCTGTATTCTTTTCTTTCTTTCTTTTTTTTTTTTTAAGGAATTACCAGGGATTGAACCCAGTACCTCATACATGGGAAGCAGGCACTCAACCACTGAGCTACATCTGCTCCCCAATGGCAGTTGTTTTTTTCATTTGTCTGTCTGTTTGTTTGTTTGTTTGTTTGTCTTTGGGAGGTACTGAGGATTGAACCCAAGACCTCGTATATGGAAAGCAAGCACTCAAGCACTTGAGCTACATCCGCTCCCTGACATGTATTCATTTAATTATTTTAATATATTTGATAGCTTCTTTAAAGGTCTTGTCTACTAAGTCCAAAATCTGGACACCTCAAGGACATTTTCCACTGACTTTTCTTTTTTTAACCTTTGTATGTAGCATACTATCCTGTATATTTGCATATCTCATGTTTTGTTGAAGACTAGACATTTTAGATATTATATTATAATAACTTTGCTTTCAGATCCCTTCTCTGTCATGGTTTGCTGTTATTACTACGTTTCTACCCTTTCGCTGTTTTTCTTGTTGCTTATTTGTTTAGGGACATTCCAGGGCCAACTCTGTAGATTCTGTCTTCCCTGAAGTGTGGCCACTGAGTTCTCTGCTAATTTTTTTTTGTTGTTGTTGTTGTTGTTGTTAAGCTCTTGTTTTTATTTTTAAGCCTGGCTTCCTAGAGGCCTGGATCAGTATAATTTAGTGGTCAGCCAATGATTGGTCAGAAGATTTCCTTTAGTGCCTTGCCTATATGCCTTATAATCTTTGCCGAATGGATCTATGTGAGATTACATGTTTTTAAACTTCAGGCAGTTTATAAGATAGTCTTAACTTTCACTTCCTGCTTTAGTAGGTCTCCAAGGTCAGCCAGAGGTGAGTGACTGGTGCCTTCTCCTTTTCTGGGTCTTTTCTAGGCATGCACAGTCTTTTGCATGCATATAGTCTTTTAGACCTCCAGGAATGTGCTGGAATTTTTCAAAGTTCCTTACAGTCATCTTGTTCTCCAGGAATACCTCTTAAATTCCTGGCCAGGCTCTTGTTTGCCCCATCACCACTGAGCTGAATTCTCAGTTAAATCAAATAGTTACAACACCCTGGCAATAAAGATTTTCCAGAGAGTTGGAAGTTTGGACAAAATATTGACTGTGCTCTGGGGAACGAGTCCTCTCCATTGGCTGCAGGACCGCTGGCTTTTTACAGCTATTGTGCCACTGAGGTAGGGAAGGAGGGTGGATGGGTATAGCCCCAAGTTAAAACATCACATACTTGCTGTCTTACTAAGGTTCAGCAGTTTCTCTCAGATAGATGTTTTCAGTTCATTTTGTGGCTTTGGTTAATTTCCAGAATTCTGAAAG